>SCDS01000075.1:0-115904 GCA_004149465.1 Drosophila nigromelanica | reverse complement strand
ATCGATTGTGTTACTCATAATTAGTATAAAAATCAACATTAAACCCGATTCTGAGGGTGTCAAATTTTTTGTCAAAAATCATGCCAAAATTGGCAAAAAATTTGACAAGTGAAGCTCTCGGATCCATAGCTCCCATATTTCAAACTTCCATAACTTTTTCAAAACCAAACCGATTTTCATGTTTGATGGCATTTTGATCATGATTTTTCAATTAAATCAATTTTACATTTAAAATATATGAATTTTTGAAAATACAATTTTTTATATATCCGTTATATCCGAAAAAAAGTTTTTTTTAAATATGTAGAATTGCGAATTTCTCTTTATAATGGATTGTATTTGTCACAATTAATTAGAGATTAATTCTGCATTGCACAAATTATGCCTGGCTGTATGTTTCATTACACTGTGAACGAGGATTGCGCTGGCGGTTACACCCATAGTGCAACGTTTTTACTTGCTTTTTTTTTGACTTCTTAATTTATTAGTTTCATATTTCAAAACCTGAAATCTGAAGCGCTCAATAATTTTTTATAACTGCTTTTGTCTACAAGCATCGATTTCAAGTGGAAAGTATACAAACCAGAAAACACACATACACATACACCTTTATAGTTGTGCAGCTTTCTCTTTCAACCTTTTTTTACTGCACTTCATTTTTCTTCTATTTTTCATGCTGGGATTTGTAGATATATGATATATATCTTGCGTTTGAGTGTGTTTGTGACAGCGAAATATCGTAGGTAACAGGTAAAACTGAACCCTCTCAGCAGCTATTTTTATACGGCCTTCAGATAACTTAATTTGATTTACTGTACACACACACTGACACACACACACACACAAACACACAAAATATCTGTGGCTTTTACGCTCAATTGGCGTCGTCTTCATCTTGTCTTCGTCGTTGATTTCGTTGTGTAACATTTTCTGTTGCAATTTTTCATTGCATACTTTTGGGAGCTGCTCGCTTGGCAATAAATGGGGCGTGACCTGGCAAATCATTGGCAAATGTGTGTGTAAGCCAGTCGTAAGCTGTCTTCAGCCGGAGGAAGTCGAGTGGAGCTCCAGGTCTCCAGACAGCCTTTAACTGGAGCTCTTAACTTTTGCTTGTAATGGTTTTATGTGTATATACTCATTCACTTCCTACATCGAATTATTCAGCACGTTGGGCAGTGCAGCAAATTGTGTAAGTCGATTCAACTGGCGCATAATATACGAAGAATGGGTAAAAATTAAAAAGTAAATTATGGCATGCGCTTAAAGTCATTTAATAATATGTGGCACGTAAAGGACTTAAAACTTGGATCGATTCTGATTAAAATTTATCCAATCAATAAATTTGAACTAAACTCTCACTGAGGCATAAGAGACTCGTCTTTCAACAGGTCATCGCTTCTATATGGATATATGGAATGCAAATTTTGGAGAATAGTAGCTAACTCCGACCGAGCTTGGGTTAAATTTAGAGATACATTAAATTACGAAAATTTGTTAAAAAATACAAAAAAATATAAAAATAAATAAGCTTGAACATACTTTTAAAATAAACAAGTTTAAGATAGTAAAAAAGGCTTAAAATAGTACAGAAGAAAGATATGAGATAGCATTTATATACTTATAAAAATGCGATTCTTAAGTTTGATTCACTTGTAATTATTTTAAAGGTTAAGAAATTCTTGTTTTAACTTTTCATGCAATTTTCTAGAAAAACAAAATGCTCTGAACTCGGACAACAAGAAATTATTCGGGTATGGCTTATTTTCATAAAACTTAGCAGCTACTGCTTTTTAAACACATTTCTTCCTTTTGTTTTTTTTTTTGGGTACCACAAATTTTATCTGTATAAATGATTCTCGACAAGGCTGTTCGACTTTTACCAGCATGCCGCAGTTTTTGTAAGCCTTTTTCGGATGCACCAAAATCTAAATTTAATGAGGAGTATGTTAAGCGATTTAGTAAGAACGAGAAAAAGACTAATAAGATATCAATAATTGGTATCGGACAAGTTGGTATCAGTTGTTGTGCTTTTCTGTTGGCAAAACGCTTGACCAATGAGTTGGTCATGGTTGACATACGCAAGGATTGGGCTCAAGCGGAGGCACTCGAATTTCTACACGCCTCCAGTGTATTGGGATCGCCGAAAGTTGTCACCTGTACGGATGGCAAGCGTACAGCCGGCTCCAAGTATATAATAGTGACGGCCGGTGCGCGACCTGGCGGTCTTACTCGCCTGCAGATTGCCCAAGATACGATTGATATGTTGAAGAAGATCGTACCAAATGTGGTTGAAAAGAGTCCGAAAGCCACATATATAGTATGCTCGAATCCCGCCGATGTGATGACCTGGGCAATTCAACAACTTACCGGCCTACCAAAGAAACGTTGCATATCTTCTGGCTGTCATCTGGATTCGATGCGTTTTCGTTTCCTGATTGGCAATCGTCTGGGCGTGGCCGCATCTGAGGTAACCGCCTTTATGATTGGCGAACACGGCGAGAGCGCAGTGCCCGTTTGGTCGAGCGTCAATGTTGGCGGCGTTTCGTTACTTCGCATCATGCCCGACATTGGCACCGACAAAGACCGGGAAAATTGGAAAGATATTCATAAAAATGTTGTCTCTGCCGCTGGACAGGTATCCAAGGTCAAGGGATATACTAGCTGGGCCGTTGGCCTGGCCGTTACAGACATTATTGACGCTATGGCTTATAACAGCGGTCGCATACTTTCTGTAGGTACCGATGTCCAAGGTCTAATGGGAATCGAGGATAGCGTTGTATTATCATTGCCGTGTGTACTGGACTCGGAGGGTGTACGACAGGTCGTGCAACTGCCACTGACAAAATTTGAAATGTGTTTACTTAAAAAAAGCAGTGACATTCTGGTAGCGGCGCAATGCAATTTGAAATTATAAATTGTGGAGGGCGGTCTAGAGGATTTTGCGATTTTATCACTTTATGATAGCTTTAAAATTCAGCAAGAATATAAATAAACCATGGAATTTTTTGTTTAAAAAGAACATTTTTAAATAATAATTAAGAGATGCAGCCATTTACTCAAATTCAACCCAACCAGAGATCTGTTGTTATGTTTCCCCCGACTCGCAGCTGCTGTCAAGTGACTGTCAAATTTGGCCTGTTGCTGTGGCTCGACCGTAGCACAATGGAAAATGGAAAATTGTTGCGCCATGTAACACGTTTAAAGCAGCTTTCGGCGTAAATACAGACGGCTCTGCCGAGTTCATATGTAGTACCGCATATGCATAAACTCGTAGCTACATTAACATATTTTAATTAAAAATACGTCGGTTTGTCGGGCCAAGGCACTTTTTATCGTAGACAGGCTGCACGTAGCGTATGAGTGATGTCTTTTCACTTATGCGAATAGCTGCAGTGTGTTGGATTATTTTCGCTTTTTATTTTCGCTTTTTATTTGCGCTATTTAATATGCCTTATAAATGCCAGCTGCTTTGTAAGGCTGCAAGCAGCTTTGGCAATTGTTTAATTCGCATTTTAAAACAGAAACAGCTGCTGTCACCTTCAGCTGCAGGTGATATATGTGTGTGGGCTTAAATGAAGGCGCATATTGATTCCGAATTCGATTACGAGTCCATGCACACATCCGGTCATTGTTCGTGCCACAGTTTACCTGGCCACGCGTCGCACAGATAATTTGGAACGCGCCCTGAAAACGTCCACAATATGAAATCGGCCAAAAGCAACAGCAAAAACAGAAAAAAAAATAAATAAATAAAATAAATTCAAATAAAAAGGTAATTACTCAACAGCAGTTCACCTTCCACCCACATGATTCGCGTCGAATTTGTAAAATTAAATGCAGTTCAATAATATGACGGCAACAACAATAGATAAATAGGGCAAAGGGATTTTTACACAGTGGTTGGTTGTAGCAACATAGTTCGTATTACATTACTAGCAAGAGTTCAAACTTGCGTATTTTTGTTTTATTTTTTTTTTTTTTGTTGATAATTATTAATTTAAGTTTTTTCTTTATTTTTTTCAACTCAATACTCCTTAGTAGTGCCGGTCGTTTTTGTGTATGTCTGAAATGAAATGCTGTGTTCAGGGTATCTCCTAATCAAGCAGTCCCGATTAGAGCAATTTTATTTGTTGTCACAATATTTACCACTGTGCAATACAATTTTTGGCAATTTGTTTGAGTGTTGAGAATGGTTGTACCCACTTCTTAATGTTTTTTGTATGTTTTACGTGCAAAAAGAGAGAAGAGCGAGACAGAAAATAAAATAAACATTACTTATGCTCGACACGTCGAATCGTGTGTGAGTGTGTGTGTGTGTGTAGATGTGTATTGGTGTGTGTTATCGTTTAACTGTCTATATAACACACAAATCGCACACACGCAATGGCCCCACGGGCAACGTCAGCGGCAACAAAGTCAAAGTCGTTTGCGATAAAAGCACAAACATACACACGAATACACACACAAACACACAGCAGCAGCACACCCGCATACATATAGTGCAACATTCATAGCTGTATGAGTACATTCATGTGTGCGACATTCAAATTGTTTGAATACTTTGCTGCTCGCTCACTTTTTTTCTTTTTACTTTTTTTTGTTTTTTTTGTTTTTGCTTTTGGCAATTTTTTGTGGAAATGGCAAATTGAATGCGAAATTGAACTTTTGCCAGCCAGCTGAGGGCAAGTACTCAAGGGGGTTAGTTGGATGGCAGACTTTCAAAAATTGTTGGCAGAAAGGTGCGCTACATTTCCGCACGGAAATTTGCTATAATTGTGTCGATGTCGATGACATGGAGCGCCGGAAACAGTTGTTCCCATTTCTACAGCTGCCTCTAAGCCAAAATCTAACCCAAAAAAAAGAAAAACGAAGCAAATTGATAAAGCTCAACAGAATGTGCACTTGGAGCCAGGCACAGTGAGTTCATTAAACATTTAACGGCTCAACATAAGCCTCAAGCGGGAGCGGCACATATTACGCATACGCCGCGTCTGCCAGCGCATGTAAATTAAATATTATTATTATTGGCGCGTGTCGCACGTAAAAAACAACAACAACGAAAGTTGAGCCCACAAAATTGCTACCGAGATTTTGTGCGTTAAACGCCACATAATCTAGCATAATTTTTTTGGGAGAAGCGTTGTATACACCTTATGAAAGTACTTGCTTTTAAATGCTGCATATAAATATCAGGCACTTATTTTAGGACATTTTGTGAATAAATTCTGCGGCTCTATAAATGAAATTTATATAATTAAACAAGGATCACTTGCTGTCGTTTTTGTAAATATATAGCTTATTTCGCAAATTTCTTTAAATTCCGTTGAGTACATTAAATTTCATCTTTAGTAACACATTTATTTAGTGTAAATTTGGAAGCTCTTATATATATAGTTCTAAACATTACGACAAATTTCAATTCCATTCGGTGACCTCTGTAAATGTGTTTATATATTTTATATATTTATATATATTATAAAATGTTTAAATACTTAATTATATTATATTTTTTTAAGATCATCATCATTCATATATTTTTGTTCAATATTCCTTATATTTTTAAGCTCATCTGCTAAAGTTCATTAATGGCTATGCAAAGGCCACAAAAACAGGCCTTGCCACATGCCACATGCCGCACAATTCAATTGAATTTATGCCAGTGTCATGCGCTGTGTGTGTGTGTGTGTGTATGTGCCAGTTGTGGGTAGCTACTGTGATTGTATGTGTCTGTGTTTATGTCAATAGCTATTTTAAGTTAATTAATCAAAGCCGAGGCAATTTTTGCCAGCGCTGCGGTTGCTTTGGCAACTGCCCAAAGCTCATTTGAATTTCGCCCGGTGAATTTGAAGTCTGCTTTTGGGCGGCTCCCGCGGTGGTTTTACAATGGCTGCCACCGTGAGCACCACAATTTCCACTTTGACACGTTGCTCGTGGCTCTAGAATTTTCATGAAATACCCAGAAGAAGAAGCAATGAAGCAGTAGCAACAAATGTTTGGCAGGTGCAATTTTACAACAATAGTTTTCTCTGAAAAATCGTGTAAAAATCGAAAAAACAAAATGAAAATTTAAAAAGAAAATGTATATATATATATTTCATTTGTAATTTAAACGCAATTAGTTTGCAGCGCTTTGTAAACAATTTGCAGTTTGTTGTTGGCTTTGGGTTTTTGGCTTTAAACATATTTTGCCATTGGCCGCGCATTTTTGGCTAAAATTTGTTGATATTTGGTTGTTGCTGTTATCGGTTTCAAGGTAAAATATCACCATTCGATTTGGCATTAGCATTTTAATTTCCCAGTAAAAATAGGCCAGCGAGTGTATTTGTGGTGGGGCTTGCGGTTGATTGGCAGTCGGTATTTGAATGTTGCACGCAGCTAATTGCCACTTGTATGCGGCCTGTGGATACAAAAACAAAAACAAAAAAAAGAGGAAAACACGACTGTGCTGCATTTCCTAGGGTCAAGTTGAGAGCGAAAAAAAAGGTCTGCAAAACTGTGACATGGACACCAAGGCATGCCACACAGACAAATACACAAATGTGTGCACAATTTACACGCGACTGCTGACAACAATGTCACACACACACACACCCTTACACACAATTGTCCTTGCAAGGACACACACAGCTGCCACGTCAACGTCTTGGGTTGCTGCTTTGCTGCTGCGAAAATATTGATCCAAAAAAAAAGTTTTTTTTTGTAACGTGCAACATGTTCAGCTTTGCGGTCCGAGGGGGGAAGGGTGCTGCCATCCCGGGCAATGTCTGTGCCATGTCCTCTACACAACATTTATGAATTGCGCCAGTGTGTTTGTGCGTTTTCCTTGCTTTGTTTGTGTGCCGCCTGTGGCTACGTCTTTGCAGCCAGTCGCACACGTTGCGTATACACGATGTTTATTGATTGCAGATGAATGTGTTGCGCCCGCCGAGCAATTCAGCATTCACTTATCTGAGCTTTCCTTTTCATGCGTACGTATTTTTAAGAAATAAGTAGTTTTATAAAACATGAGCACATGTATTATTTAATAATAAATTCGTTACGCAATATCTGAATGTCCTCTCTTTTCATAACTAATGCCAGACTTAGGAATATACAACAAAATGTATGCATTTTAAGCCTATGCAGAGAAATTAACAAAAATAATTATGGCTAAAAACAATTTTTGGTTAAGTTTTCAGAAAAAATTTTATATTAATTTATATTTATTTTATTGTTTTTCAAGATATTTTTTTGTCGCTAAGTATTTAGTGATGTATTGCTAAAAACTTATCTAATTGTTAAATTGAAGAAAAACGCTTATTTCGTCATCAAAAAAGTTGAAAAAATCTAAGAAAAAAAAGAGTACATCTTCGTGTGGAGCTTTGCACCTGCTAAATAAAGACGGCTGGTCTTTGTGAACTGAAAACTGAAATAATGGATGACCTATAAACACAATTTTCTGACTCAAAGTTTCGTATGTGTGGAGAGAAAGTAAATAAGAGGCAAATTTAATCGAATTTTATGTAAGCTGAATATAGTACATTAAATAAGTAACATTAGGTATCACATCAATTGTGCAATAGCTATCACCTAAGCTCAATTTTAAAACAAGCAACATTTTAGCTTAAAGATACACACAATTTGACAATTTTTTTGTGAGACGCTTTAAGCTAGAACTTTGTATTCTGCTGTTTATGATTATTATTGTTTTCTTAACTAAATCGTTGGGAGTTTTCTACGTCCAGTGCCACCAAATCTAACGATAAATATTCATGAGCAGGCGCGCAATTAAAGCAACGCGTTGACGTCGCAGTCGCCGTCGGCTTCGACGTCGACTTCGACGTCAACGTCAAAGTCGACGTAATTGTTTTTGTGTACACGCGCCCAAAAATAAACCAACACGTAAATATTGTCTAGATATACAAACGCACGAGGACTGTCTGTATATATAGTGTATATATAAATATACATGTAGTTAGTGTGTCGATATTCGTATAGAGATAAAAGCATTTAGCTGATGACTGCCAAGCATAAAGTGAAATTGACCAGAAAAGCAAACAGACAGCCAACGAAACGAAAGCCATAAAAAATGGAATGCGAATTTGAGGCAACTTTATAATACACTGTACGGGAATATAAAAAAGTATTTTGGCTGTGCGCAATAAGAATACGTCAATTCTATCTAACTTTGCATTTCCAAAAGCCTCATTTTTTAGGAGAAAAAAATAATATTAATGATTAAAAATAAGTGGACGAAATAGATTAATAATTTTTTGGCACTTTTGCAGTTTTCGCCATCTTCAATCAATTTATTTTTTAACTGTTAATAAAATTTGCAAGATCTGTATCACGATATACTTAAAAAAATATTGAAAAAAATAAAATATATAAAGATATTTGCAGATAAAAAAAATATTTTTTTTAGTATCAAAAATATTAATATCACAATTATTTAAAATTCCACTTTCTCAACTGTTTGAACTGAAAGAAGAGTATCTTACAGTCGGTCAATTTTCAGTCGTGTTTGTTGTTGGCTGATTTGGGATTTGGGCATTGGAATTGGCATTGGGAATCGGTATTGGAATTGGCCAACGCAACCGTCTGGGGCACGACTTGCGTGTTGATTGGCCAAAGTCAATGGCAGCCAAATACACAAATACACACAGGCACAGATAAAAAGCTGTGTATTTGCCTGGAAATTGTCAACTCGAGTTCTACTTTGACTTTTGCGCTCTTTTTTTTCGAAACCTTTGACCAGGCAAAATAAAACCCAAAAGCAAACAAAAGTTGAAAACCAAATTGAAGCCCATTAACAACGCTCGAGTGGATAACAAATTTTTTGGGGTTCCTCGGGTTCCTGAATATACATATATATAAATATATATATATTTTGTAATTGCCAGCGCAAAAGATTCGCTTCGTAAAAAAAACCTAGCGACCAAAACTTATTTGCTGCTCATTGTGATGGGTAAATGTTTGTTTTTTTTCTTGGTGCCAAGCTGTTTTTGGGTTTTTTTTTTCTTTTGCGTCCTTGTGCCATAGCCTTGCCTTCATGGACGCGCGCGCAAACAAAGCGAACTGCGATAAGTCCTTGCCGGCGCTACCTTCCTGACTGAGCCTGAGCATGGGCCTGGGCTTGAGCCCAAGTGCTGCTTTGCATTTAATTACGCTTAAAAATTAATTAATTTCTTTTTTGTGGCTGCGCTACGTGGAGTGACTTGAGACATAATCAACCTGCCACTGCCAAAGCGGCGCCGTCGACGCCTTAAAGTATGCTACAATGCGGCCACATTTTATCTGCCTGCCTTTATCCTTGTACCCAGTGGCGTCTGTTGGTGGCATGGGGGACGCGGGGTGGTCGGGTTGAGCACTTGCGTTTTAAATAATTCAACATGCGCGGTTTCGTGGAAAACAACAACATCAACAACATCTGCATTGCGCACCTTTAAATGCCAAGGATATGCGCCAGAATTTCGGCAATGCGGATTTCAAAATTTCCAAAAATATATGAATAAATGGAAAAAGCTCTTTCCTATTATAAACTCAAAACGCTAAAAACTTCAAATAATATTAATATTGTCAAAAAAAGATTTCTGGAATTAAAATGATATTTTTTGTACTCAATAGAACATTGTTTTGGTTTTTTTTTTCAAAATTACCATATAGGGTTTTAATATATATGACACGAATTGTATATACAAGAAATTAATATAAATTTCAAAATAGGTATATAAAAAACGATTTTTTTATCTTAATTACTTGCCAAAAATTTGAATGTACAGCCGAGTAGAAATATACTGCATTTAAGCCTTACCTGAAAAACAAAAAAATGAGGCAATAAAAAAATTAGTTCAGATAATATTTAGAAAAACATTAAATGTGTATTTAAAGCATATTAATTTCCTAAAAATGCAATATAGTTTGGTTGTGTTGAAGTCAATTAAAATGGTTTAATTTAGCATTTTATAAAAGAAATTCCATTTTCTTTTCTTTTATTTTGCTGTAAACGTTTTCGTTTTCAAGTAAATGTTTGTAGTAATTGAAAATACAATCCACAAATGAACTTAAGACCAAGCGCATTCCATTGGCTTGTTTTTGTTGTTAATTAATTTTACAATAATTACAATTGCCGCCGCTAAATCATGTTAGTGTTGTTGTTGTTCACACAAAACAGAAACTTTTGTTGTAAAGAAAGGAAGAACAAGACTGCGAGCAGCTTGTGGAAAATTTGCCAAATGTTTTGCCAAAGCGAATTTAAATAACTCAGCAACAACAACGACAGCAACTGCGAATAATAACAACAACAAACAAGCGCAGCAACTGCAGCAACAACCGCAGCAATAACAACTGCAACAATTAAGTCAATTTGCGCATTCGAAGGTCACTGGGAGGTTGTTCTTGTTGCTGTTGTTGCCACCGCTGCTGTTACTTTGAGTGCACTAGAAAGCAGCGGAAGAAGCGCACAGATACAGCAAAAAGAGCGGGATAGAATGAGATAGCCAGCAAGCAGTTTAGATAGGGTTAAGCAATGGCAAAGGGGTTGCTGAAGGGGGTGAGGGTGCTAGCTGGCTATTGTGCGCTGACTTAGCTCACTTATTGGATTTTCCTTTTTTCGTTTGCAGTGCAGCATTAAAATCACAGAGTAGAAAGAAATTTTGTTTACTTCACTTTATTGTGTTGTTGCTGTTGTTATTTGCCCTCGTCTATTTTTCGGTTCATCAAATATTTGAAGAAGCGAATTGTGGTTGAATACTTTATATAGCACATATATATATATATATTTGGAAAACAATAATGCATAGTATAATAAATAAATAATATGAACAAATGTAGCGTATACGTAATGTAAATATATTATATGAATGTAAATACACAACTCAACTTGTCAAGTACATTTATAATAATATAAAGTTAATTAGCTAGCTGCCGCTGAACACAATAGCTTGTGGAGGCTGATAAATATGTAAGCTAATTTATCAAATTTATATATTTATTAAACACAAATTAACTTGTGCCAATGTAATTATTTACAAATGCGATCTGATTAATTTTAAATATTATGTTTTACCTTTAATTTTCTTTTTATTAAATTTTAATTAGAGCTTATATATATAATTATAGCTTACATATATTATTATTGAATTAACAAGGCTGCAAACTGAATTTAAGCCTGGGCGGCAGCATTCATGAGAATTTTGTAAAAAAAGAAAACATTCAACTACCATTTTTAAATTATACACAAAGGATATCTTTTGTTATGAGTATAAAGAAAAAAGAACACAATTTTTAAAGTATTTATTATATCGGATTTAAAGGTCGCGTTTGGACTATACACCTTTTGCCTTCATTGTTGTCTCCCGGCTTACATTTTATTGAAAAATAAACTTTGAATGGGTAAATAACGGTACACTGTCTGCCGCAAAATAAAGAGTTATAAATAATTCTCAACATATACATATAATGAACTGAATTATTCTCTTTTTTTAATAGGAAAATTTATGAAGAACCAAGGCTTAAATTGTATTTAAGCTTGCAACTATGATATTAATAATATTAAAAGTCCTATACAATTTTTTTAGTACATTGTAAAGTTAAATCTACTTTGTAAAATCACATATTGTTAACAACTTAACTGTAAGCTGAAGTAAAGTTAATTAAGAAACAAAATATTTATAATGTGTTAGATCACATATCGGATACCTCTAACAAATTATTGTCATATAGTAGATAATCATATGTTAAAACAATATAAACAATTCAAATCACCTTGAAATTTTTGGAATACGTTCTTCTAATAATTGCATTTTTTTAAAATTTGTTCTTACGATTTTTAACTTGGTTTTAAATAAGACTGAAAGTTAAATACGCAAATGCCGCTTAGAACATGCATAAACACACACACTGAGCACATGCACAAAGATACTCATATGAACATTAAATGCCTCTGGATTCAACTCTGGCGTCACAATAATTAAAAGCGTCCCATACATAATGCAAAATATATAAAAAAAAAAACAAATATAAGAAGAACAAGAAATATAAGGCCGTTGTTGGTCTGGTCAGGTCAGGCATACAAAACACAAAAGGCAATAAAAATAAAACATTTCGTTTGTATCTCATTCACTTTGATATGAACTCTAATAACATTGAAATTATAATTATGTGTGTTTTATGTGCGACCATAAAAATGAAGAGAAAGAGAGTGAAAGAGAGACAGCAACAGGGCCAGCGCTGCCGCACAGGTAAAACCTTACACATATGTACATATATTTATATATATGTATATGTATATATATGCCTGGGGTCCAAGCTGTTTGCTTGAGCGCCTGCGACGCCCACAAGATTTTTATTTGGGTAAAAAAAATACCAAAAAAGAAAAAAGAAAAATATTGGCATTGACCGTTGCTGTATGTTGACCCTTATGTGGATGCCCGTCCCCCTTAAACCCACCCTCCGCCCCCTTGGCACTTTGACTGTTGGCGTGCCAATTTGTTGTTTATGCTGCGTTTACGTGTTGATTGCTTATATATGCAAATCAAATAGAATTTCTTGTATATATGCTTGTTTATATCTAGGCACCTGTACATGTATCTGTAAATGTATCTGTATCTGTATCCGCATCCGTATCGATCCAGATAAATTTATGCCTCTCTGTTGGTTGCCTAAAACTTATGGCTATTTTCTATATTTAACGGTCTAGAGCTAACCAATAATATATAGCTCAAAACAAATTTTAGTTTGGATTTCATTTAAGCGTTTATTATTTATAGCAATAGCGATTTTTTAATTAAAAATTCTTCAAAATCGATTCATTAATAAAACAGTTCAATTTAGAACAATCCAAACATGAAATATATAAATAAATATTTCAACTTAATGTAGCTTTTTTATTTGCGAAAATTCTTCAGATTTTCACATAATAAAACTATTTTATGCTTGTGCATAAAATATTTAAAATGTTCAGCTTATTTACGTTTTTATTAGTTCATTTAAATACAATTCAATGAAGCGTTAATCTTTTTTATTTTTGTGCTATCTTAATATCCTAAATTTGAAGTTTATTTATGTATTTGTTAATTTTTCTATATTTTTTATTTGCAAACATATACATTTATATAGTTTTTCTGTTCGTTAGTTAGAGTGGACAGTTCGCAAAAATCTATATATCTCTCTGAATTTTAAAGCTAGATAAATTCAATTTTTGACATGTAAATCTCTTGGATCCATAACACCCATATTTAAAACTCAAACTACTTTCATTTTGATGACACTTTGATGACATTCTGATCATCATTCTCCTCTAGATTTATTCTGCGTCGTTTAATCGCAGAGTTTTCTATCTACTGAAAAATTCTCTAGATTGCCGTTAGCTTAAAACTATCCTTTATTTTAAAATACATCTATTTTTTTTTTTAGTTTTCTGAAACTAAAAATTTGCATTTGTTTAATTTTCAAGCAGATATCTCTGGCTGTGGCTAGTAGAAAAAAAGATAAAACAGATGTGCCTATACGTTGCCTTCTTCAAATGGGGAATTTCATTTTTCAATCTCAGCTGAGGCCACTCGATTCAATTAATTTCAACTGGCAAACAATGAAGGCCGCCTGCCTAATTGGCAGCATGGCCAAATGTAATCAAGTCCGATTCGAGACGAGACGAGAGGAGAGAGATGTGAGAAAGGGGAAACGAGAAGCAGGACAGAGCAGCATTGGCAGCTGAAACAAAAGCAATAGCAATGGATTTACATTTACTTGGCCACACAACAAACACAACTAAACACTCAATAACAACAACGCAAACACAAGACAAGTAAACGGTGATCTAGCCGAGAGTAAAGAAATTTAGATAGCCCGTAAAATTTAAATTTGACTGTAACTACTTTAAAAATATATATCCACAGATATTCTGTCCGTTACGTAACAAAAATAATGAAAAATTTAAATTTAAATTTAAATGATCCATATGTTATATATGTATATACCAGAAAATAAATAAATCTAAAACTACACCCTAAACAATTTTGAGAGCACTGCTATATATTAAATTTGGTGTTTCAAGATTTTAGAAGTGAGGAGAGAAACTAAAAAAATAATAACCTAATAATTGATATAAACAAATTCTGTTTATTATCGATATTTATCGATTTATCGATTTTAAATTTCATCTACTCGGTTGTTGATGTTGTAAAGGGGTATTTATATATTTTTTATGAGTCTCAGATACCAACTTCTGCCACATACATAAGTATCTGTAAAACCAATATACCATATTTTATACATTTTCAATGAGTACAGGGTATAAGCACAAACACACACAGAGCTTCATCAATTATATGGCCACTAATTTGTCTACATTTGCGTTGTTGGGTAGCTAAATAATTGCAGCCCGAGAAGGGGAACCTGCTGCCAGGGCAGGGCTGTCTTTCCGAGTGCCAAACACAGCAGCAGCAATCAAAATCCGAAAGATAACACACACACAAATATTAGCATCTGCCCTAGAGAGGGGCGTGACACGAGGGCGTCAACGTTATTTAATCGAATTATGCAGGAGCAACGACAACATCGTCGCATATATAGACACATCTACATATACAAATACAGATGTGCAGTGGCCCATAACGGGATTAACATATTCGATAAATGTATCTGCATCTATAAATGTATCTGTGGCTGTAGCCGTAGTTGCTGATGCTTTTAATTAAAATGTGCATATAAAATCGACAGCAGGCATCAAGGCAGGCCTTTCAAGTTAAACACACACACACGACAAGCACTGTAAATTAAATCTCGAAGTATAATTTCCTAAAGCACACATACGCACAACTCACATTCCACAACAACAAGAATGCCGCAGAATGCCTGGTTGATTCTGACGCTAGTTTTGGCTCTCCAGTTTAGTAAATATCCTGTCGAGGCGGATACTCAACATGCCATATTTAAACATGACGGTGAGTTGAACAAATACATATACATTCGGAGGCAGTTTTAATTCATTTAATATCAATTAAGTAAAACATAAAAATATAATTATAGGGCAATATAATTATAGGGAATTTTTTATATTCGAAATTTCTTAAAACAAGTCTCAAATATTGTACTTAATCTAAGATTTTTTTTACTATTTATTACTTAACATTCTTCCTCATTCGCCGCAGATTTTCCAAACAAATGCGTTGTAAGCGGGCCCGACGGTAATAAATTAGTTATTAATTACGATAATTTTGTACGTTATCCGGGCAAATGCGCTGAAATCTATTGCGGTCGCAAGAGCTGGGCCTTGGTCTATTCGTAAGTTCTATGACTACTTAAATTCTCTGCGATTTAATAAAAAAAAAACATTTCACCTTACAGTTGTGAAAAGGAATATCCGCCGAAAGGCTGTGAATTTGGTGAACATATCAATTTTGATGCTCCGTTTCCTGAATGCTGTCCACGCCATATAAAATGTAATAATATTTGATGTAAACCTTTTTGTGTTTTGCGTACTTTGAGGGGTATTTGTCAAATTCTACGTCGCCACATAAAATTTATTGATGGTATAGAAATAAACAAATGATAGAAAATTTGTAAACGATGATTTTTTTTGCAATACTATCTGGTTATAGAAAAAGTTAGTAATTGACTTCAAAATAAATAATGGGCCTCTGTAACAGTATATTTTGGACATATCTTGGCTAACATGTCACGCAACCTACACTAACCTCAACTTAACCCAAAATAAATGTAACCTAACCCAACTAATCATAACTTAACATAAACTTATGCAAGCCTAACCATTTGTATCATTACTTGATAACATTATAACCGATTTTAAAAATTTTGAGCCTGCTGAAAGTTAATGAATATATCTGTTAATCAGTCATACACACTTATACATTTATATCATTAGTTTTGCAACTGCATAATTTTTAATATAAAAATTTTTAACTTTTTATGTGGTATTTTTTTTACGATTTATTTTACTTTAAAATGCCTGGAAAGCACGAAAATAACAGTGGAAGATCTGCTGCGATTTGAAATAGACATGTTATAGACATGTTTTCTGGCTGGCAAGGTTATACAAAGCACTCTTACTTTCTCTGCCTCTAGCATAACTCTTTGTAATCTTATTTTATCTCTTCATTAAACACTTAAATTGTAAACTCTTGATTCATTATATAATGTCACTATATCATTTAAAATCTGTCATTTCAAATTTATCGTAAACTAAAATCAAAGCAAAAAAAAAATGCAAATTTTTATTCTGGTGATAATATTTGCATATTTTACACTCGGACTGCAAGCCGCCGAATGGATGGCTTTTTTTCGCAATCCAGGTATGTTCACACAAAGGAAATGTGCCAAAACAATACCCATTGAATACCCACATAGAATTTCCAGGCAAATGCGCAATTTCGCCCAGCCTAATACTCAATGAGGGCGTTAGCATTAAGGATCCCAGGCACGAATGCCGACAAATTGTGTGCGGCTTTGATGGCTCCACTGTATTTCAAAGGTGCGTAGCTATAGATATCCTTCAATATTTAATACTAAGAGATCTATTTGCAGCTGTGGCTATATCAGTGGTCTTCCACCCAATTGTTATTTTGGAGACTATATCAACTCGGATCTACCGTATCCACACTGTTGTGAGCGTGCAATCATCTGTGAATAAGAATTGACACAAAAACAAAAGGCGAAAACTCAGTAGGCTGTGCAGGAAATATTAAAATTACATAACTGGACTTAGCAGTATGCATATATATAGAGAATTTACTCGTATGTGTACACACAAGATGTTTGTTTCAAAGGCCATAATTATTTTTCTCTTCTTCAAGTGCATTGTACCGATTCTCGCTTTAAACTCGATGAATAACTATGGCGATAACGGTGAGTATCGAGCTTAAACACACTTAATTTTATTTGATTCTATATATTCTGTGTCTGTCTCAGAGGCATCTTATTCAAGCTTATTCAAATTATCGATAACACATTCCGTATAATTTTAATATTTGTTCCGACCGATAGTTCCGTTAATATGTATACTCCAATTCCCCCATATACCCCCATATTATATACATTTCATATTATATACGATTTCATTGACTACAGGAACTAGAAAGCTGATTTCAGACTCTATCAGTTCGTATATACCATACGCAGATCAAATTTATTTCCTTTTCTACATTTACCGGTGTTTTAGATAAAGCCATTATTTGTTTAAATATATTCGCGTTAAGCATACGCAGAAAGCACTGCATAAGAATTAAAAAGTTGAAGTTTGGGTTTTTAAATTGGGTGTATATTATACGCTGATCAATTTTATTGCATATTATCGATAACTCGTGCCGTTTTCTCACTATCGATATTTATCGCTTTTTAATCCGGTCTGTTTAGCATATCTCAGAAAGTATAAAAGCTGGAGCCTCCGTATTTGGTTAAATATGTTCTCGTGAAGCATTCCCAGATTAAGTATATGTCGGATTTAGGATCCTCCCCCACTCTTTTTTTTTTACTTTTATATTATTGAACTTTATGCTCTTATATTCCACTTTAATTCTATTGTACTCTTTTTAATCTACTATATATTATAATATTTTATTTGATACCCATGTTAAGCCTATCCTGGACGCTGTGTTGTGAATTTTGGGTCTTCCGTAGTGCTTTTAAAATTTGGTGAATCTGTTCAGCTGGAATCGCTGCCCTGCACGTCGATCTTCTGCATGGGCGATGGATATGGCAATTTAAGAACGTATGTTGAGCTTTAATAGCAATATATTTATATTTATTGTATTCTATTGCATTGTATTTCATATTATTTAATCAGTTGTGATTTCAAGCGTCCACCAGATGATTGCCGCTACACAAAAGTCATAAACTGGGATGCCGATTATCCCAAATGCTGTAAGCGTCGGATTGTATGTGATTGAAACTTAAATTGTTTGTGAACCAGTTTCTAGACTAGGTCTTTGCTCCTTAATAATTGTGCGTAAACAAAATTATAAAAGTATTGCCCGAACGACAATTTGTTGAATAATTTAGGAATAATTTGTTTTTCAACTTTTAAGATTTTCATAAGGCAACAAAGTGCAGGTCAATAGTTCATCTACCATCTGTTTACTTATCAGCATTCACGGCTATCAGCAAACTAAAGTGGAGCAAATTTAAAATTTTTTAAATAAAATACCAGTTTCAAACATAAAATTAAAATATAAACAAATATATAAATATAAATATAAATAAATATCATGTTTATAAACAAAAATTTTCGGTTTCTATAGTTTTTACGTGCTGTATAGGCAAAAACTGTTTATCTTTTTCTTAAATTTTCCAGTCTATTGATATTTTATGTACTTTAAATTTCTAAAGCTGATTTTTCGTATCAGGATTAAGATTTATTTATAGATTTATAAATAAATCTTGAATATATAAATATATATACATATATATATTATATTTTATATACTTTAAATTTGAGTTTCTATTTACGCAAGAGATTTTCACACATCGAGTATTCGTTGACATTATCATTTATTGCACCCATGCACAGTGTGCACCTACGCACACTGACGCAATCTGAAACCTGTTTGACCTTATGCCCCTTTGTGGACGGAATCACTGCCTCGTCGCATTGCGCAGCCAGCTGCTATTCGAGCTGTCTCTCTCTGAATCAGTCATAATTTCGAATTCGACACGTTAAGATGAATCTATTTGTGAACGGAATGTTGTTAGTGCTGTTGGCTGCGCTCTTGCTGCCTCCCACTGAGGCGGCTGTGGCGCGTGGCATATTCGAGGATCCCGCACATCCGGGCAAGTGTTTTGTTAAAGCCAATCTCATATTAAATCCGGGCCAGTCAGCTAAATATCCCGATATGGAATGTGCGCGCATTATATGTGAAGAAAATAGCATGGCGCAAATACACACGTGAGTTTAAATAAGAATTTTTCTAAAAAAAAATTGAGCCCATATTCATTTCTGTTTTCATTTGATAGCTGTGGTGTTATGGGCCCGCCACCTGGTTGCAAGCTGGGTGGACCCAAATTTCCCGATGCCGAATATCCCAAGTGCTGTGAGCTCACTATTATTTGTACCAAGTAATGTGAATAACTCATTAAACTATTGCCGCCAGTTGCAATAAATTGTTTTCAATATTTTCGTGTGGTTTCTTTTTTCTAGAGATTGTGCTCCAAAATACATATCAAAAATCTAAAAATAAAACCTCTAAAATGAAAACATCATCACTGAGAAATACTTAAATTGCACAGTCAGCTATATATAGTATAAACTTATCAGAAAAATTAAAGTACCCTGGAGGAAAAATTGCTACAAGCCACGTCATAAACAACATCACATACAATATCGTAGAGTCACGCATCTTAAACCTGATATTTATATTTCAAAGTCACTTAAAGTGACAACAGAGGACATATACATTATATACTTATAAATACATAGCAAAATGTTATAAAGTAGTATTATTAATAAAATGTTTACACGAACTAGCCGTGGTGGAAATAAAAACTATCGCAGGTACCATACCTATAAAAAAAATAATAATAAGAATAATAATAATAATAATAATAATGTAAGCTGCAAAAATCTAGCTAGTTTTAGCCTATCAAATATTTGCAGATTAAGAGCATTAAAATACATGCTACATAATTATCCTAAAACGAAAGGCAATATAACTACTAAGATGAGAACATTATGATTTTTAACAATTTCAGTACGAAAACAAAATTGAAAATAGAATGCGTTCTCAACTTGTCTTTCCGAGTGGTATTGTATATGTATAGGTATGTGTAGATATATATATACATATGTATGTATGTTTTATTAGGCACTGCATTAACTTTGGCTGTTGAAAATGAATTTTTAGTTTTCTTGCGCCGATCAAGTTCTATAAATACTGACCGCGACAATACCCTAAGTTATAATTTCATACTTATGTTTTTATACCCTAAGCCCATTGAAAGTTATATATATATATATATATATATTCTTGATCAGGCCGACGAGCTAAGTTGATTTAGCCATGTTGATCCGTGGTTATGATAATTTAAGCACATGCGCAAATAAGTCAAAAAAAAAACATTTTATAGCGCCCATTCCAATTTAGTTTCAATTAAAACATTGCCAAAGTACGCACATAAAGTGACCATGGAGGACATTAAAGAAAACTTGCACGCCACGTGATTCACAGGCCACAGCTAAAAATAGAAACTCCAAATACGTTGATGCTTGCATTTTACTTCAAATTAGTTCGCAAAGTAAAACCACAGAAAAGCACAACACGTAAAGTGAACATGGAGGACATAAAAATTCCAGTCAAGCCATCGTAAATTGACTGTTTATCAAGAAGTTAGTTACGGTCGGGTCACAGTTATAAGTTGCCATAAGCATGGCCGGTGCCTCCCGGGTATGTCATACTTAGGGCTACTTATTTTATGGCTCCAAAGTGCTCGGCAAGTCGTAAGTTTATTATGAGCTATTTTCTTAGTTTATGGACGCCGAAAACGTTGCTCTTGTGGCTCTATTAATTTTGGCTTTTGGCATGTTCAACTTACGATTTGTTTATGATTTTTTACGAGTTATAAGTTGACCCTGTTCTGTTTTGTCCTGCTATTTTCGTAACATACTTTTGGCAACAAACTTATTGAGCGCTTTGTTGGCAACGGAACCGGTTAGCCTAAATAGCGTTATGACGGGGCCGATTTCAGTCCACATACCCTCATGGGAGACCGTCAACAACAATAAGCCAAAAGCTGTGACAACAACAACAACAACAGCAGCAGCAACTGGAAGCGGAAAGATAAGAGCAGCCAGGTTGAAACTGAAACTGAAACCGCACCCACAACACTAATTGCCAGCTATGTGTGTATGGGTGTGTGTGTGTGTGTGCGTGTGTGCGTATGTTTGTGGTTGGGTGGTTGGCCAAATGAAGCTCTGGCGCTGCGTTAAACGCTTTCGCTTTGCCGTCACGTTTAAAGGCCAATTTTTTAATTCAGCTGTAGTTTGACCTTATTTTGAATATTATATGACATTTTTGCATTTATTTGCCATTCGATTTAAGGTCAAACCGAAATCAATACCATTTGCAAATTATATGTTGAACCAATTAATTTTACAAATTAATTAATATTTATTCTTCATTGAAAGCCTTCTGACAAGCATAAATATTTAATAATTATTTTGACCAAGCGTTGTTTTCTAAGAATTTCATTATATCAATTAATTTAAAGGCTAAAAGTCGTTCCCTGTCAAAATCGAAAAATATGACTCATGATCTTACACAAATTTGTTAGTACAACTTTTAGATGAATTTTGATAACAATTACTGTTTTGCCAGTTTTTAATGCAAAACGAATCTAGAGAACACATCTTTTGCAGAAAGTTAAGCTCAAACTCAATTTAATGTTGACTACGTTAAGGTATTTCTTTAAAAATATACATTACCTTGTAATTAAATTTTTAGTTTAATAAAGTGTAAAAGAAATGCAATAAAATTGTTAGTAATAATTGGAGATTAATGAATTAAATTTCCATATTAATACATATTATTTAAGTTTTGACACATCTCTAGCACAGACATAATTACTTAATAATAATAACTTAAGTCATGCACACACACACGCACACACACAGCAATATAGAACGAAGCAACTTAAGCCACAAACTCAAATTGATTTGGGTTTCGTGTTAAGTGCATTTAACTGAAGCTAATTCAACTTGGTCTCGTTCTAACGGTGTGTGTGTAAATCTGTACTTGTAATTGTATTAACTAAATACACACGTGTGCTTGTTTGTTTATCATGTGCATGTAGGCTTCGGTGACTTTAGCCAACATGTAAATAACCACATTGTTAATTACTTGAAGTTCGGTTCTGTTTTGATTTATACCATCTGATTTGCCTTCGAATACAAAAGATATGTTAATTGTGTGTTCGTCGTAGATGAGCTTTAAAAGCTAATTACTAAGTAATACATTTCTATGGAAAAAACTTAGCATAAAAAAATACCATAAAATAAAAAAATTATAATTATATCTATAAATCTACATTTTTTATGGCTGTGCCAATCCCTAAGTTACATTGCAGACATATGAAGTGTGATGTTTATTTGCAGAATATTTTAACTTTGTTTTCAATAAAAATAAATTAAATTGACCTACAGACAAATTCTAAATCTTAAAAATTTAAATTTACAAACGGGTTTAAAAAATAATACGAATTTCCTGTATAATGAAAGATTTAAAGCAAACAAAATCTAATTTCAATCCATTATTTGCTTTTGCTCGATTGCACTTTAAGTAGATTTAAGATTATATAATAATATTATTATGCGTAACACATTATTAAAAGATATATATAAAAATTAATAAATAAATTATTTATAAGTTTAACAGAAATCTGAGGATTATTTAAATTTCACTATCTTCCTTGGCATATTGATGCAACACTTGAGAAAATCAGCTTTGGGATACATTTGCCTAATCTATATATATATATGTATATACATTTTTTTTTTTAACACTCACGTTGCGTAGTATTTATCACCTTCGGTGTCGCAAGTGATTAGCTTGAACTTGGCAATTGACTTTCACTCAATATTGTATCCTCGGATGAGCTTCAAGGTTTTAAGTTTTCATAAATAGCTATATAAATATCTCGGCTTTTGTAGTTTCCCTGGGCTATGGCTCCACAGACATCAGCAGTTAGCACAGTAGCCAGCACTATATGACTATAATGATTAGCATCGATTTAAATTAATAGTTGTAGCCATTTAAAACTTGTCAACAAACTCGTTTGATTTTATGGGTTTATTAAACAAACTGCTTGTCAATTGCGCAAAAGATAAATTGATGATCTTGTTTGCATAAGTTAACGAACAGATAACATTGATTAGCATGTTTGAAGCAGTAAAGCTAGCCGAAACAGCTATGTCTAAAGCTAATTCACTGTTGTTCGATATCAATACAAGGTTATTACTATGGGCATGATATGGTGGAATCAAACAATATATATAGTAATTAATAATTTCTTTTATATTTCAGGGTAAGTACCCCAAATAAAAAGTTTGAAGCGGGTTTTGGATTTATGGGTAACAAAAAAAAAGTTTATTTTAATATATAAGATACCTCTGTCATATATAAATCAGAAATGTAATAACAAGGATGAAACTTTACATCTCAAGGCTTATATAAAGCTATATATTAGATATAGTATAGTAGACTATAGTAGGACAATGGGACAGTATTATTTACTATTTCCAAATTCTTTCAAAAAAAAATGTTTTTTGCTTTATAACCACAACCATGAAAAGAGAGACTACAAAGTTGCCAGAAAGAAACAGAAACCGACGAGAAAAATGTGAGCAACGACCGCAGCAAGTTTGTTTTCTTTTCAATTTTTTTATTCTTTTTTTGGTTGTATGCGAGAGAGAAAATGGCAGCCTCAGCATAAAAAGTGAATATTACAATTTTAGTGAGCCGCATATGTGCGTGTGTGTGTGTGTGTGAAAAACTGGTGTATACACACCGCATTTATAAATTGGCAGCCAGGCAACTGCTTTTGGGTGACCTCTCATGTATATGTATGTTGGTTGTGTGTGTATGTGTGTGCGTGCAAAAGGTGAAGGTAATGTTGCTTGCTGGTCAGAAGGCAGCAAATTTGAGCACGAGTTGGCACATAAACTAAGCCCAAAACTTTGCCAAGGCACGCGCAGAGAATAATCATAAAAAAAAACTCAAAGAAAAAAATATTTGCCGAAAAAAATCAACTGAAATTAAAATTTAAGCGTGTTGTATGTGAAAGCTGCGCCCCACAAAATATGCAACAAAAATAGCGCAAGCCGGTGTGAAATAAAAATCTTGAACTGCCCCAGAAATACACACGCACACCAACATCACTTATTCATTACTTTTTCACGCGTTGTCTGTGTCAAAAAAATACAAATAAAATTATATGGTTGCCACACTGTGCCGCAATGCACACAGTAACGCACACACACACACACACACACACACAGACGAATTGAAATCCTTGTCGCACTTCTTTTAGTATTCGCACCCACGAGATGCCTCATTTCATGTCCGAGAGCAGCTCGCAGTATCAGAGATGAGCTTGCTATAAATAATGTTACCTTCAAAAGGAACAAGCTGCTACTGCGCCCATTCGATGTGTTATTAATTACAATGCAATTTAACGAAAGTTTTCATATGAAATATTATTATAACTTATTTATATATATTTACTATATATTTTATAAAAAAACAAATTAAATTTAATTAAACTCGATTAGTTATTTTAATTCGTTTTATTGTTTTAGTGTCATTGTTATACTATTTAATATATTTTTTATAAATTTGCTAATATTTTTTTTTTATCTCTTCTATTTTAAATTATAATTGATTTAAATTGCGAACAGCCCTTTTGAAAAGTCAAAATTGTAACTTTTTTGAAACTTTAACATTTCTTAGGCACATTTTAAGTCCTGTTTTCTGTTTTTGCCTTGCACGTTGCTCATATCTGGCATAAATTGCACTTTTCACATAGCTCTTTGTCCTCTTCTTTCTCCCGTATTTTGGCCTCTTTGCCAAATACGCAAAAGTAGTGGCAACAGTCTTATAAATTGAGTTTTTCCTGTTCTTCTCATATTTCCAAATGTGTTCGCTTGTGTGTGTGCTTTCTTTCTGTGGGTTTGAGTGTGTGTGCGTGTGTTTTATTGTTTTTTTCTCTCGCCATATAAATATGTAAACTAAATTACCAGAACCAGGCAGCGAGAACTTTAGCTTTTTGCTTGACGGAACAGGCGCCGTTTTTGGGATTCGAAATGAAATAATGATATAATTTAAATATTACAAACTTCAATAATTTAATTGTCATTTTTGTAATTGTATAACTGCCCAAAAAGTATTTTTGATGAAGTACAAAATCCGTAACAATTTCCAAATATGTAAGTCTACATTGTTAAAATAATATTAAAAAGTGTAATATATTATGTATGTATTAACATCTTTTATAATTTCTTGATTAATTAATTTTGTGTGTATATTGGGCCACGCCCACCAGCCACCGATATTAGTAACACAAATATATAACGTAAACTAATACTTGGATAAAAATCCAATATTTTTCATCGTAAATATGAAATATGTCGTACCAAATAACAAGTGAGATTGCTTTAGTCAAGGTCGCCCGACTTGGTGATATCCTGAACCCAGCATTTCACACACACACAAAAACGCACGGCACTTTATGAGTATAGAGGTGGACAAGAAAAAATTAAATTAATATTTAACCAAGGAAAAAAATTTGCACGGTCCTTTACGCGATGCTCGAGCCGCCGACTCTTCAACTTCAGCTCTTAGTACAGGTTCTAAACTTAATAAAATAAAATAAAATAAAATAAAAACAATAATATAAAAAACTAAACCAATGAAAAAAAAAACAAGAAAAATATTGGGTCAAAATTCTGAAAATTCTGCGCTTCGCCTCCACTACGGAAAATAAATTCTTGGTTTGCTCGTAAACTAAAAGTATGATTGTTATGAAATTTTCAGCAGTTAATAAGAACATCAAATGTATGTATAAACCAATTCGCAAGGATGTAGTATTTGATTTATGGTTTTTTTTATACTTGGGGGGAGGTATCCACAACTCAATATATTCAAAATCTGCGTATGCTTTACGCGAACATATTGAAACAAATTTGGTGGTTATAGCTCTTATAGTTTAGAAGGTATAGAAACCGGGTAAGTAAAACGAAAAATATCGATAATTAGAAAACGAAAAGGATTATCGATCTTTTAAAATAAACATGATCTGTGAACTGAAAGAGTTCAAGATCAGCTTTCTAGTTTTTGTAGTCTCCGAAATCGACGCGTTCATACAGACAGACGGACGGCTCGACTCGGCTAACGATGCTTATTATGAATTTATTTACTTTATGGGGTCGGAGACCCAATCTTCCGCCTGTTACATACATTTGCAAAAAACCATTATACCCTTTTTTACCCATTTTCACTAGGTTCAGGGTATAACAATGATACACGTTTTTTTTCATTCAGCTACAAATTCCTAAGAAAAATCGATTGTTTTTGCCTATCCAAGGTTGAACTATAAATAAATCAATTCTATGCGCAGCTAATGTAACTGAAAGTCCATTTAATAATCCCCACAGTAACTGCCATTAAGTCCCTCATCGCACAAAAGTAGGCTACAGTGAGTGCAATTAGGCAATAACCAGTTTAAGCTAATGGCCAGTTAGTTGTTGTTGCCAAGATAAAGAGAGAAAGAGAAAATAAGAGAGAGGGTGATAGAACGAGAGAGAAACTACTGCTAATTATAGCAAACAGTGTGCATTACACGCCCATTATATGCCACGCCCCAACAACTGCTGACTAATGAACATTTTTGCTCGCGCAGCGCCTCAAAAGTTTATTGACTTAGTTCATCAAATATAAATATAAATATTGAAACACATTACCGGGGCCTCACACAAGTTGTTGTGAATAACATATTTGGCAAGGCAATAAAAATTACAAACTCAATGAATATTATTGATTCATAATAATTATAATAATGAGTACTCGCAATTTAAAAGAAAAACAAACCACAAGCGAATCAAATTGAATGAAAACATCAATTTAAAATTGTGTTGAAATGCGGAAAGCAGGAGTGGTTGCCTATGAGATACCCTGTAAGCAGTTATTTCTTAAAAATTTAGATTTTGAGCTTTATTAATTTTTAAGGGTTGGAGATTGAAGTGGTTGCTTATGAGATACCCTGTAAACAACTAGTTCGTAAAAATGTACAAATTACAAATTAGAACACTTAGGAGGAAGAACGTTAAAAAATTTAAATTTTAGAAAAAATATATTAGAAATTAGATATTTAAAATTCCTCCTATAATTTAATATTTTTAAGCAAAAAATATATATTAAATATTTTTAAAATTTTCTTAGTTGCGACTTAATATACAAATGACAATTATGAAAATATATATTAACAGGCGTTTATATATACCCAAAAAATTGTAGCCATACAAGTAAATAATTATAGCAAATTTGAGTTGCACGTGGTTAAATGGAAACAAATATAATTGAGTGTGCACTGAATTAAACGCGCATTTATTGGCTGTGGTTGAATTCATTTCAATTTTTAATTATGCGCGTAATGCTTTAATGCGGTTCCATTTAGGCAAAATGCACAACAGAACAAATTTTGCAGCTAAATTTACGAGTTTTAAAGTGGAATCGGGAAGGAATTACAAGTAAAAATAAATAAATAATTCTTGAATTTTTAAATATAAAAAGGGATGCTAGTACAGTAAAATTAAATAAATAAACTAGCATATATAATAATATATATTATAATACACCAGTAAAATATTAAAGAAGAATTATAATATTCATATTAACAATATTTAAAACATAAAATGTAAACTCACCTTCAGAGAGCACCACCGAAAGGATTCACAGATGTTAATTAGAAGCAAATTTTTATTATTGGCCTGACCACGAGCTGTTGCAAATGTTGATTAGAATCCCACTGGCTATAGAAACACGTACATTAGCTATTTTTTTATTTCTTCCACTTATTCTTTTGTTTAACACTTTTCAATTAAAACCGAACTCAACTCATCCGAACTGAACTTTCACTTCAAAAGCACTGCAATTAGAAATTTATATTATGCTCTGATTACTTTTCATTGTTGTGTAGTGTGTATGTGTATATACATATATATATATATATATATTCTATCTGTTGCACACACAAATATTTGTTAAAAATGCACACATTTATGTTAATATTTGCACATTTGCACAATAACAACAGACAGGATATCTTTTAACTAAATGCGAATGCCGTTCAACAGATTGCACATACGCCGCGTGTGTCGCCCCATTGAAATTGCGCTAATGGCATTTCAATAACGCATTGCAACCACAGCTCTTTTACAGCAAACATTTTTGGAATTTTAAATCAATCTGTGTGCGTGTGTCGTGTGGCGTGTTAAATAAAACATATAGCAGCTTCCTTTGAATAATTCAAAATTCATCTGGCCCACAACTTCGCATCTACTTTCTGGCATAAAGTGGGCAAATCGATTTTGCATGCGACAGCATTTTAAGGTCGAGTGGTAATGAAAAAGTTTTTCACTCACTAACTTTAGGCATGTCAAAAAAGATTTTAACACATTGAGGCAAATAAATAAACCAAAAATGAAAAACTCTCGCAACACATATGGAAAGTGGTTTGTTTATTTGCACCACAAACATTTTTTGTGTTGACTTTTGCTGCTGCATTAAAAATCTAGTTTGGTGCAACCAAAATTTATCATTGTTGAAAAATAAAAAATATTTATTTAAAATAATAATATACTAACATATTTGTTTATATTTATTATATTTATTATTACATAAAATTTGCAAATAGATTTTAATTTTATTATTTATATTTTTAAAATAGTTCTAAGTTATCAAAATATCCTTTGAATAGCTATGACCTTTAGTTAAGATATCCATTTTTCCCACCATTTAAATTCTCCTTTTTCACTTGTCTGGAACTTAAACCAGGGGATTCCTGTTCTTCACATTGTGCGTGGCAATACACATCTTCAAAAGTAAAGCAGTTGATCCCCCTCCAAAAAAAACTTTTAAAATTGAATAGATTAATATGCAGTCTAATCTCGAAAATTCGTACCCCGATAAACCCCTTGAAAAACCTCGTTAATTCATAAAATTTGCATACATTTTGGTCCAATCGTTAATTCGTACTTTATTTGCAATTCAATAAGCATAATACTTCTTATAAATCGTAATCAATTCTCTAAACCTCTTAAAATTCGATATTTTGTCGCATTCCTATCGCCTTACCGAAAACCGATAATTCGAAAATCCCTTTAGTTCGTAAGAAATTTTATTCGGCTGAATAATTTTAAATATGGTTTTACATATTAAAATAATCATATTATTTTTCATAATGTAAACTATTTTTAAATCATTGTTATTTAGATTATTTTTTATTAGTTGAGTTAATATTCTTTTTTTACTATTTTTTGTTTATATTTATACATACATATTTTTTTATTTAATAATAATTTATTAAAATACAGACAAACCTTACTTATTTAATCCACTAATACGGGCATTCATCTACAAGCCTCAGATTCGAAGACGAAACGTTCATCCTCAGCTATCAAGGACTCCCCAGTTACTGTAGATATCCCACTCAAAAGTGCATATAAAATACAATATTTCTTTGATGTGCCACATAAGCCTGCCAGTGAAATCTCAACAACAGCTTTTTGTTTTTAATACGAACTTAACGTTATTTTATGACATTGAAAGTCGCTGTTGATGCGCGTGTTTTTTTTTAATATATTTTTGCTAACCTTTTTCAAGCTATATAAAAAGTACACACAAACAAGCATATGTGTGTGTGTGTGTGTGTGGGAGAGAGCGCAGTGTTTTGCATTTGTATTGGTTACCTGTTACATGCCACATGAGTGTAAGCCTAAGCCTGAACGTATAGACCGTTAGACCTCGCAGCTTTTTAGGGTAACGGTCGCTAGTTACAATGTTTTCGAATTGGAAATCGTAAATTCCAGACATGCAAATTCGATGGTTGTCAAATAAAAGCCAAAGTGACAACGAAAATGACATGAAATTTGTGAGCTGGCAATCTTTACAGGCTAAACCAAAGGAAAACAGAATCATTGAGAGGACAAACACACACAAAAACACACAGTGGCAAATGGAACATGCACATAAAACTGTAATACTTTCGCTTGACGACGATAATGATAATATTTTCTGATATTTTCATTACATTGTTGTACTTTTACGACTGTTATCCTTGAGTGAAGAACTTGCTACAGGATGCTAAAACCAACGCACACAGACACACTTGCTGGCACAGCATTCAAGCAAAAAGTCTGAGCCACTCACACACACACACACACACACACTCGCACACATGTAAACACACACACGCATGTGCGAGGTGAGCGAGCTTTTGTCCGCCTAATGTCTAAACCGTTAGTTTTGAGAGACTACAAGCAAGAGAGTGGGCTGAATTTCACCTTCGCACTTTGTGTTTTTTTTTTGTTTTTTATTTTTTTATTTTGGTACAATTGAATTTTTTATATTTTTATTTTTTTTGTAATTTTTTAAACTTTTTGCACTTGACACTAACATTCAGCTCTGGTTAAGACCACGTTTAATTTTTTTTTTTTAATATTGAGTTTTAGCAATTTATGAATAAATTTTTTAAATATTTACAAACGCGCCAGGAGCGTGTGCACAACACACGAGATGTTGTTCCGTCGCTCGTTAGGATTGAACTGAATGCTAACAAGTACACGACAGCCTTACCACGCACAACTACAAGCGCAGTGGGCAATCGAGCTTTTTTTCTACATGGAACAGCGACGCGTGGGTGGCCGCCAAAGAGCGAAAGCTCCCAAGAGCGAAAACGGTGCACGTTGCTATGCACCCGAATGGAGACGATTTAACTGGAATGTTTAAATAAAAATAAGTAAAAATTATTGTAATAAATTAAAAAATTAATATTCAATTCAAGCTAATACGATAAGTGTATCGAAATCTGAATTTCTTGTCTTTGCCTGACTTAACTTGAACGTGCTAAGTAATTACTTTTCAATATTTGATAGATTTTTGAAGATGAAAAAGTACGACACTAGATATGAATATACGGAGATTCATTTTATTACGATATTAAAAAAAAAACAGTATTAAATTCAAACAAAAACGATACAAGTATCGAGTAACAATCGAACTGCTGCAAAGAACTCTACAGCCCTGGGTGCCAAAACCTGTTTGCCAGCCCTCGTAACCAAAGTAAAACGAATCAATTGCTACTTTATAACAAGAAAAGGAAAACAAAAAACCATCATGTCCGATGCATACGCGTGTGCTGCCAAGGGCAAACTGAAGCTCAAAAGCGATACCGAACTGAAGAAAAAGAAGAAGAAACATAAGAGCAAGGACAAGGAGAAGGACGCACTGCAAAGGGCCTACGTCGAGCAACAAATCAGCGAATCCACAACCGGAGCAACTGCATCGGGCAGCGGCTACGAGCGTAAACTGACCAAAGCAGAGCTGGCCACCAAGAAGCAACAGGAGAAGATGCGCAACAAACGCATCATGGACAAGGCGCAGACGACGCACAAGCAGCGCGTGGAGAAATTCAACGAGCATCTGGACACGCTAACCGAACACTTCGATATACCCAAGGTGTCCTGGACGAAATAAAGAACGCAAATCTACATTTAATTGTAATTTAGTAATAGTGCTATATATATATATATACGTATATTAAGCATAATTTTGACTATATTGTGGGATGAAACAGGCCAAAAGTAGTTTTTGGCAGCATTAAACTAAATAGATGTATGGTAGTATAATATACAAAGAGAACAACTTAAATGAAATTATGTCTTATGTTTCCAACATGTCAGTCCGATAAGCACAGCGAAACAAGGCTCCTTAGCATCGAATTGATATTCCACTCAATGCAGCGTCATCAGCTCGAGCATGGCATATTTCCAGGTCCAGGCGCGCACCAGCTGCTCGAAACGTGAACGTTCATGCTCATAGATATAGCCCAACTCCGGCTCCATGCACACATCGGTATACGGATCTGTGAGCAGACTCTGCACCGACAGCAAAACCTTGGCCACATTCAGTGCCAACGACCAGTTTTGCTGCTGGAATATATCAATGCCCACATCACCGTGTCGCGACACATTCGGATGTAATATTTTGGTTAGAAATCGGACCGTTGGCGGCGCCATTGGATATCGTTCCGGAAAGTAGATAAATAAAAAAAATTTGCCACCCTCATAGGGACTTCCGGGCGGCCCCAATATCGTCGCCTGCCAATAGTTATTCAGACGATCCAGGGGTATTGCCGAAATGCCCTCCGACTCGTAGCTGTTCAACAGATTCGCTTCGCCGCGCAAAAAATTGTTGCGTATCACGTTACCCTGTTCGCCCGCCGGCGGCGATTGGCTACCCAGCTCGATAAGGCATGTGCGACAGAAGCAGGATGACATCAATGCCCCATACAGCTTATACCAGTCGGGCAGCTCAGCGAGGCTCTCGAACAGCGGCCAGCGCTGTTTAATGTATGCCTTCCACATGCTCTGTGCAGTGTTCTTGGCAATGATGTCATGCCACTGCTTGCACACCTCACTGGCCATCCACAGCGACATGTCGTCCAAATATGCGAAGATCTTGAGCATCACCTCGACGGGAATGCGGCTCGTGATGTTTTTGCTGCTGTTGCTGCTGTTGCTGCTGCTGTTGTTGTTGTTTCCCCCGGCACCCTGTACATTGTATTCGTGCGCACGGGCACGTCCGTCTGCCAGCTCAAGCATGTAGTGCGGTAGGGCGAGCGGCGCTGTGGGGCGTGGCCGTTTTATGGGCAATAGGAATGGATTTACCGCACGTTCGTGCTCAAAATCACGTTCCGGTGTACCGCGACGCGGCGGCAAAGCCAGCGGCTCCACTAGTTGCTCTGGCACCTGTTGTTGCTGTGCCGGCTGCGGTTCCTGTTCCTGGACCGCTTGTTCTATGAGTGCCGGCTGTTGTTGTTGTTGCTGCTGTTGTTGTTGTTGCTGTGCATCTGGAGCCGCATCTTCTAGATCTTCAAAGCCCATAATATCAGCATCATTCTCCGTTTCGTCATCTTCCTGCTTGTCCTTAAAGGGCGGCTCATCGTTGCCCGAATCCTCGTCGTCAGACAATTCCGTCAGCAGCTCCTCGGCCCGCTGTGCGTTATATAGAAATGCGTGACAAGCGCCGCACAGAGGTTCACCGAAATTGGGTCCATAATAGCCATTGCATACCCAGCACGCGTTGCTGTTCTGCAGGTGCAACAATAAATGCAATTGCATAAACTAATATTGTTGTATACACACCGAAAAGCAAAAAGTCGGCTCCGTTAGCAAGTGCTTGTCTTTGTCCTCCTGCTGCTGCTCCTGTTCGATGTCATCGGCATCGTTCATTTCATCGTCGCTTACATTCAGTTGCTCCAACAACTGCTCCTCTTCCTTTTGCTGCTGCTGCAGGCAGCTAGTCATTTTTGTGAAGAGCTGAAAATTGTTATAACAAAAAATCCAAAACGATACCCTTATTCGTCATGCAACGGTAGGATACTTGGCATCGATATATTTATCGTTATCGATAGCAGTATTTTTAATTCAATTTAAGCGCATTCGGAAGGTTACAGGCCAAGAGGTGCATTGTAACGCTGTTTATGCGTATAAACGAAATTTAAACTTTGAGCGGCGTTAAATTTGCAATATTTCTCGGATTATAATTCTATATACATTTTGCTTTAATTTCCTTTAACTATCAAAAAGTCTCGTTCATTGTGTTGATGTTTTTGCCATCGTTGTGTGAAATCTTGTTTCAATAACTATTAGAACTGGCAATTGTAGCTGGTGTTGTACATCATAGTTCTATTAAAAGACTAAGTTCAGTCATGTGCGTCAAGATAGCAACGGACAAATAGCATCGATTTTCGGAACTTGGTTCACGGCCCGGAACCAGAAATTTGTTTTGCATTTTTTTATGTATTTTAGCACCAAAACGAACAAACTTAAATGCAAAATTGTTAAAAATTAAATTCTCTATTAAATAAATGCAGTTTCTTTTACATTAAAGCTTTTAATATGTGCAAAATATGAAGTTCAAAAATTGGGTTCTTACAATTTGCAAAAATATCAACATTTAGAGTTCATGACCCACATAACCCGGTATACACGATTAAAGCCTATAATTCATCTAAATTATCCCGAAAGATTAATCAAAATCGTTCATTGTCTTTATGAGATATTTGAATCGATATGCAGAAACCTCGTTGCTAGCCCCATACAAATGCGGTAAAAATACTTACCGTTTAAACGCTTATATGTCATTTCACAGAGAATGCCCCACAATGCACGGTATACCAATTTGTAGGTAAATGTTTTAGGCAATTTTTAAGCTACATTTCAAAAAAATAAACGGCCATACAGTTTTAGAGAAAATTAGGAGAGAACCAAGCAACCTCAACGAGTTCATTAGAAAAGTCTATCGATCGGCTAGTTCACATATGAGCTGAACTATTGCGTGGATGCAGTGTTAGGTAAATTTGTAAAGTCAATTGGCGGGAAGTATTTAAATCGATTTGCATATATTAATGATATTCCTAGACTCTTAATTGGCAATAACAATAAAATGTATTTAGAAAAACAAACATATTATAATTCTGCAGAGCCTTTACAAACTCATTCATAAGTATTTAGAAATTGCTTAAATAAAAACAAAAACGTTTCAAAATGCAGCAGAAATTTTTTTTAATTCGCCGCAAGAATTTTGATAGCACTGCAAGTGTCACTACGGCTTTAATTTTGCCATTCACACAATGTGCCAACTTAAAACAATTTACCACCATGTGGCAACGCTTTCACGCGGCGAACACGGCGAATAAGTCACAAGACCAGTCAGCTGAATTTCGGTGCTGTCGCATTAGTGTGAAAAGACACTCGTAATTTAAATATAAATATATTTTTCTCCCAATTATTTCGATTGAAATTGTGTGCAAACGCGCGCGCTACACCGGTATTTAGCGTAATCACACGACACACCGTAAACAGCCAGCAAAATGACAACCGCACTGTATCTGCCCGAGGAAAACATTGGTAAGCAGCTGACCTCTGTGAAAAATCGAAGTGCGCACACCGCCCCCTTTCAGGGCAGGGTGCATGTCGGAAAAGTGAACGGTTAATTGGAACTGCGTATTTGCAGATATGATTGCTGCCACTTCGGTGTTGCAGCAACAGGCAGCCGATATACGCACCCGGACCATCAACTGGGCCTCGTATATGCAGTCGCAGATGATCAGCCAGGAGGACTTTCAGGCGATTAGTGCGTTGGACAAGTCACGTGCCGCTTTTTTGACCGAGAACCCCACGCAGGTGGTGAAGACACTGCTCAATCTGGTCTCGCACCTGTCCAAGGACTCGACCATTCAGTATATACTCGTGCTGCTCGATGATTTGCTCCAGGAGGATCGCTCGCGTGTCGATCTTTTCCATGAGACGTCCGGCAAGTTGAAGCAGAGCGTCTGGGGTCCATTCCTGAACTTGCTGAATCGCCAGGATGGCTTCATTGTCAACATGGCGTCGCGCATCCTTGCCAAGTTCGCCTGCTGGGGCCACGAGACGATGCCCAAGTCCGACCTCAACTTCTACTTGCAGTTCCTCAAGGATCAGTTGGCATCCACAGTAAGTAGAGCCCAAGGCACAAGCGCTACCATGCCCATTCCCCCTGCCCACTCCCAGACTGCATGTTTATGTTGTAAATAGAAACTCGAGTCAGGTAAATCAGGAACATGTCAATGTGTATACATACATATGCATATGTACATACAATAGCATGCAGCATGCCCTCAATCAATATTTAGTCTAACCACACTTCAGATATATACGTTTATTTTTTTTATACTTGTTTACGAAGTGAAAATATTACATTGGATTTGTGCAATATTTATCTTGCCTTCCGTCCGGCTGTCTGTATGAACGCCATTTCCCCATCTTCAATTCTGCAAGCGAAACATTTTTAGTGTCCATAATAATAATGCTTGTTGCATAACTTAAGTTCATTAATAATTAAGTTTGTGATAGGTCCTCGGATCGTGGATTATTTTTCTATTTTTAAAATTTTTGGGTTACATATTTTAGTTATTACACTGTGAACGAGTATTGCGCTGTCGGCTACACCCGACTGCAAAGTGCTTACTTGTTTTTGATACATTTGTTGTAAGATATATTGTTTCAATTAATTTTCACAAAGATATGGCATGTGTATTTAAAATGTTTGCATAGAGAACCTGCCAATATCGAATACTATATAATATAATCAGTTTTTAAATGTCAACATATCGCTAATCGTTTGAATGCTACTTGGTTTATTGTATATAATTAGATACAGAATCAATTGTAAACAAAATCAAATGTTGTATTCCATGATCCATATATACATTGTGGTGTCGAAGTTGCTGCATTTGGTGATAAAAATTATAATGGTATATGCTTTATATATATAGGTATATGCTTTCGGCATTAGGTTTTCAACCGACCCGATTCAAATTTGAACCAGTTGAACAAAATCGGGAATCGCAACATTTTCTTTTTAAAATGAATAGTTTAAAATAAGAAAACGAAATGTTTTCCTATAAATTGCAATACATTGGCATTAATGTGGTAAACCAAAGTTCGAGCCAAAACCCGGTTTAAGAACCGAACCTTAAACCCAGACATTATTTCCTTAAATGAAACCAGCGAGAATTTCTTTTTGTTGGCATGATTTTAATTGACCAAGACCGTTTCAATCGTTTCTATTTATTCCATTGACATCATTTTAATAAATGGATATGGTACAAAGTTCTTCTCGTTCAGGCTTGGCTGTTTATTTATAAAATTTTTTTTATTTATAACAGAAACCAACAAACCTTAAGGTATAAACAAACAAATTGGTGCTCTAAAAACCTTATAGAAATATTTATCTGTAATAATTACAATTTTTTCATATATACTTTGCTACTTCAGAACTAAAAATTTTTTAAACCGAATTTTTCTTAAATTCTAAAATATAAATGCACTGTATTGTTTTCTGTAGCTTAGAATGCTTATATGTACACATACAGCAAAACAGACCAATATTTATTGTATATAAATCGTTGAAACTGTAAATATTTTACGTGATTTTATTGGCAATGTGGTATATAATTTTTGCATTTTGTTTAATTGCACTTAACCGAATATCAAAATGCACGTTTTGTTTTGCTTGCTTTTTTACAAATTGTACTTACACCAATAATATTCGTCCAAAATTATGTCCAACTGTGCAAAACTCTACAAATGAGCCATCAATTTAAGAGTTGGTCCAGGACAGGCACAAATTACCCAATCGTATATAAAATTGTTTTTGTGTATAAAAAGAAAAAGAAAAAAGAAGAGCTTCTGCGTGTTTAAAGAATCTTTATTGGTTAATTCGTGTTTTATCTGCACAAGATATGTCCATATGATGTCATCGTTTATCTCATCACAACTTCGCCTTCGGACAAACAAATCCAATAATGATGTTCGTATAACCGTTGCGATATATCTAAAATTACCTCAAAAATCATCGCACCGCATCGCATCTAATATATAATGTCAGCAGTAAGCAACTGAACCACCAACTGCACCACCAGCACCACTCTCACCGCAAGAAATAAATTAATCATCACGTTTTTTGCGAAATTGTGTTACCTGCGTCAAAAGTCAACAACAACAAAAAAACCAAAACCAAATTTACCTGTTGCACTGTTCTTGTTTTTTTTTTTGTTTTAATGAAACAAAATATTTACGTATTTTAATTTAATTTAAATTTACTATTCAAACCAACGAAACAAAATATGTTAAACACCAATAACTGAATTACCAACAACAAACACGATTTCTCGGATGTGCTGCCAACCCCCTCAAACGCCCAACGCCCTTCGCACGCACGCACTCTGACCTTTGACACACACCAATAGAGCAATGCCTATCTGCAAGAGAAGGCCAAGCTGGCCAAGCGGGCGCAAACGATCATTGTGCACTCGCATGGACAGCATGGCAAAGAGCAACACGGCAACCAGTACAGTCCCAATATGGCCCAGATGCTGCATCGCCACGATCTGTCCAATGAGAATTATCGCGAAGTGAGCTCCTCCTCCGAACATCATCACCAGCAGCAGGATGGCAATTGTGTTATACCGGTATTCCAAATGCAGCCCAAAAGCTATCCAATCACTCACCCACCCAAAACACAGACAAAAATACACGAATCAATCAATCAATCAATCAAATACCCAAACACACACACACACACACAAACCGTTTGAATATCTGATGTACAAATCGTTAGACTTATATATAGTTCAAACTGAGTACTAATTATTAGAATATATATTCTAGCAAAATGATGGAGTAGTTATCTGATTGACAATAAATATCAATCAGGATATTGACTATAAAATCAAAATTAACATAAACATAAAGAAAATAAGGTATTAGTTGTTTCATATTTGTAATTAGTACAGATTATAAAAAAAGTTTTCAAGCAACTAATTTTTAGAGCAAGGTTAAAATTGTTATTTAAAAAATTGTGCTGAAAATTCTTACGATTTTTAATCTTAATACCTTACTGATTAATAACAGTCCAGATTTTGTCAAATTGTCAAATGTAAAGGATTGCAAATTCTAAACCCCAAAAAAAACGTTGTGTGTGCTTGGGTTGTGTGTGTATATATATATATTATATATGCATATACAAATATATATATCCAGCGATAACTGTTTACTAACTCCACTAAATACCATCGAACCAAATTTGAAGACAAGCAGCAGATCAACAAATTTATGTTATGTTTTTTTTTTTAATATATATCCATGTTCAAGGTAACGGCAAAGGTAAAGGTAACAATATATCGGTGACGGTGTGAACTTAAACACAAACAAAAACAAACTATTGCCATGTCCATTTTACGGATAACTGATGATGTGCAGAACAGCGAGTGCAATTTCTGTCTTACTTTGAATTATTATTATTATTATTTTTTCTTATTCTTCTTATTTGGAGCACACCCTTTATCTGTCTCTTCCACTCTCTATTTTGTAGCTGTAGTATCTGTTGTGTTGCTGTTGTTGTAGTGCGTAGTCTGAACAACTTAAGTTGTTAATTAGAAAGAAAAAAAAACTGCAAACAAAATTTTAATTAAAATTAAAAACAAAAAAAAAGAAAATCATAACTAACTCGCTACTAAAAACAAAGTCTCCGATCGAGGAGCTAGCTAAACTAAAAACTAATATACTGCCTGTTGCATTCACAGAGCAACGAGTATATCCAATCGGTGGCACGTTGCCTGCAGATGATGCTCCGCGTGGATGAATATCGCTTTGCGTTTGTGAACGTTGACGGGATCAGCACGCTGATCCGGATTCTGTCCACGCGTGTCAACTTTCAGGTGAGTTTGAAATTGAAATGTGTAAATTGTTTGGTACAATTTAAATTCGATTTCTTATTCATAGGTGCAATACCAATTGATCTTCTGCCTGTGGGTGCTCACGTTCAATCCCCTGCTGGCGGCTAAGATGAACAAGTTCAGCGTTATACCCATTATGGCTGATATATTGAGCGATTGTGCCAAGGAGAAGGTTACACGCATCATTTTGGCCGTCTTTCGCAATCTGATCGAGAAGCCCCAGGACGCCTCAACGGCCAAGGATCATTGCATTGCCATGGTTCAGTGCAAGGTGCTGAAGCAGCTGTCCATTTTGGAACAGCGTCGCTTTGACGACGAGGACATTACCGCCGACGTCGAGTATCTGAGCGAAAAGCTGCAGAACTCCGTGCAGGACCTCAGCTCGTTTGACGAGTACGCGACCGAGGTGCGCAGCGGCCGTCTCGAATGGTCGCCCGTCCACAAATCGGCCAAATTCTGGCGCGAGAACGCTCAGCGCCTTAACGAGAAGAACTACGAATTGTTGCGCATTCTGGTCCATCTGCTGGAGACATCAAAGGATGCCATTATTCTGTCCGTTGCCTGTTTCGACATTGGAGAGTATGTGCGTCACTATCCACGCGGCAAGCAGTGAGTTTCAGCAGCAATTAAACAGCTCTCTGGCCAGTCTCTTATTGAATTGCCTTTGCTTTGCAGTGTACTGGAGCAGCTGGGCGGCAAACAGATTGTCATGCAGCATTTGGGACACGAGGATCCGAATGTGCGCTATGAGGCCTTGCTGGCCGTGCAAAAACTGATGGTACACAATTGGTTAGTATGGTATTTGAATGCTCTCAACTCATCCGCATCCTTCGCACTCAGGTGCCACTCGATACGCACACGCACATTTATACAGGTGTTCCACCTTGAGTTCAAGCACTCGGCCAATCCGTTCAAAATTCAAAAATCAAATCGCTGAAAAATTTTCGTGCTCTATTTTTTTTTATCGTTTCTCTACTAGGGAATACCTTGGCAAGCAACTAGAGAAGGAGAACGAGAACCAAAAACAAGGAGGCGCTGCACCCATTGCTGGCAAGGCCTAAAACAACATCAACATCGCTACAGCTACCATGTACAATCGTTAACAAAGGGATCGTCAGCTGCTTAAAAAACAAAAAAAAAACCTAACTTAAACAATAAGAGCTGGGGGCATGTCGTTCATCACTGTCTCCGTCTCCATCTCCATCTCGGGCGCCCATTTAACAATATCGTTTTTATCTTGCTACCCTTAAAAAATAAGCGCATGTTTTGTTTTCCTAATCTTAAAAGCTAAGTTCCATAGCGAGTCCGTCGAGGATTGCAGATGGTGCCAGCGTTTGTTGTCGAAACCTAATTGATTTGTTGCTCTTTGTTGGCATTCCGAACCAGTAGAGAGATGTAGAAAAAAGAGAGTAAAAGTTGTTTAGTTAAAATATGAGAATACAAATGAATTATCTTTATTTTGTCAATGTTTTGTTGTTGTTTTTATATATTTTACTTGGCGCTGCTGTACAGAGTTTGTCTCACGATTTCAGCAAGTAAATTTGTATTATATTATCGCATCGATGCACATGTCAAACCTATCAAGTATTTCTTTTTCTTTAAAGCAAATTATACAACAAAAAATAAATAAATGCAATATTAATAAATGTTATTAAGCGTGTGAAATAAAATGCTAAACAATTACTATTGAAAATTCGATTACCAAAACCACATAAAATTGTTGTTAACGTGTAAAATAAATTTTTGAATGTAAAAAAAAATACATACATATATACATAAATAAATTTTAATGGAAAAAATTATTTTCTATTCTATTTAGAAAAGTAATTCCATATTGCTTACATTTACCGAGTCTGGAGCTTTTTAAGCTTTATAACACCGCAGAGCTTTTATCGCTCAGTTGGCAGCTTTAGTCTGATTTTTCAGTTTCCCAGTGTCCCCATTTGAAAAAGCTTGTATATTTGTTAAATTTTTTTATTTAATTTCTTGTGGGCGTCACAATTTATTCGGCTTTAAATTAGTTATATCCACTTTATAAATTAAATAATTGTCCTATTTAAACTTTAAAATTAACATAATTGTAGTTTTATGTTCAGTATTCTGTGTTTATACATATAGTTGTTGATTTTATTGTTGTTATTATTATTGTGACCTGAATACGTGCCAACGTCAAGATCTGCTCGGAGGCGATACTGTTACGCCCCCACCACTGATATCCTGTTGCTCTAAGGTGGTGCTGGTTTTTGAATAGACGTAGATGCAAATGGCTCTGAATTTACTTGGTTGCCGACTTCAGGTAGGCAATCAGATCGCCACGCTCATTGGGCTTTTTCAGGCCGGCGAAGATCATCTTGGTGCCGGGGATGTACTTCTTGGGGTTCTCCAGGTACTCGAACAGTGTGTCCTCGTTCCAGGTGATGCCCTTGGCCTTGTTGGCATCTGTGTAGGCGAATCCGGCCGCCTGTCCGGTCTTGCGACCGATCAAGCCGTGCAGATTGGGGCCAACCTTGTGCTTGCCACCGGCCTCGACGGTGTGGCACTGTGCGCAACGCTGCACGAACAGCTTCTTGCCCTTCTCAACATCACCAGCTGGTACGCCCATAGTTGCTAATAAATATTTGATGTGTTAACACCGACTCGACTGTGGACGAGAGAGAGAGAGAGGGAAACAGGAACACAATTAGACTCGTTATATAAACAATTATTTGTTAACGTGAGCAAATTTTTATCAACATTTTTGTTGGCTCACCGAATTAATCAGTTGCACTGATAACAACACACGCCATCCGCTCGCTCACCCGACCAAACTACTAGATTATCTAACAATTTCTACTCTCCGAAACCCGACCGCCCGCCCAAAGTTCATTAAACGTTAAGACGACGAACAACGTCACCAGACACATTCGCACAGACACAGACACACACACATACATGTACACCTACACGAGCGGTCACATGTTGTCGTTGTTTTTGCTTCGCCAGTGTTGCCAACTTGTAAAGTTACTTACAAAAGTTTTACAGTATAAAAAAAAAATGATATATTAAAAAAAAAACAAATATGTTAAAAATGAAAGAATTTCAACTGATTATAAGCTTACGAACCCTTGTAAATCAAATTAATACACAATAACAAAAAAGCTAGATTTGGCATGAAAAAGCGCAGTGTTTAGATCAGTGTGCTAAGGCATCCCAATTGAAAAGTTTATTGCGTCAGATGTTAAGTGCCGCACAGCAACAGGCAAAAACTTCAAATATTCCACTACCTATTAACTCTTCCAGCAATACAGTTTCAGGGTCTGTGTCGCGGTCAACGTCAAATCTAGATAACAGCTTATGTTGTGACTAATTGCATTGCATGCAATTATGCGAACTTGAACGATATTAGTTGCATGCGAGAGCTGAGCTCCATTGCAATGAGTAACGCGTCACCTACACGAGCAGACGTACGCACACAGACGCATATACACATTTTCTCAGAGAGTGAACGATTACATGAAAGGCGACAATGTCATCTAGCTGCGGCCTTGATGAGATTAGAAACCACTTTTTTTGCTGTAGGATATGCATTGGAAGCAGGCCAAATGCTTATGTTTCAATGTGTATGTGTGTGTGTGTGTATGAGAGTGCGTGAGAGCAGGTAACAAAGAAATTGGGGCAATGTTCTTGCTTACATAAGCAACCTGCAGGTTTTTTTTTGCAAGCCTTTAGCAAAGAGCAACTGGGCATTGAAAGCGTAACTTGCTTGGCAACCACGTGGCGCGCCATAAAATTTCCGCGAAATTGAAGTGAACTTTTTTTTTTTTTAGCTATAGCGCGTGTGCGAAATATAAAATGATCGTGCTCTCTTTTTGGCACCATAGGTTGCTCATGTAATCGATCTGCGCTCTTTTTAAACTCAGTCACTTTTCATACATATAAAAAACCATCAATATTATTAATGAATATTTGCAAACTTTTATGCAAATTTAAAAATTTTTAACATTAACGTTAACAAATATATGTATACACATATACACACACACACCCTTGCAGAAACAGTCACACGTTTATGTAACACAAACAACCCCCAAAAATATTGTAATTTGCATTGTCTATAATCAGCGTGATCAGCAATTATGTAACAAAGTCTCAAGGTTAATATTTATCACATCATATTTATAACACTTTGAACACAATCAATAATTCAGGGTTTTGTACAATTTGAAATTTACGTCATTGCAACTACTCCGACTACTTACATTGAACACAAACCGTGGTTTACTGCGAACAGTTAGCTTGCGAATGAGACAAAACATACCCAATTGGTCAAACTGATGGTGTTTCGATATCGTTATTGTTGCAAATATCGATACGTTGATATTTGAGATGAAATCAAACGATACACCCGATATTTGAAGAATTTCAAAATTACCTTTCAAAAATAAATTCATTGTCCGTTCTTGTTATCATAGTTTGTTTTTGCTATCATAGTTAAAGATGCAAATTATTCGGACTTCTTGATATATCTACTTAGTTTGTAGTGCCTAAAAAATTTAATTTGGAAATAAAAATTGTGTAGCAGTGCCAAATGAGTAAATTTTTAGAGATGAGGGTTTGACAAGTTTTATATCGGTAAAAGCTTATAATAAATTTAACTGTGTGCTTGATCTGAAAAATTGCGGCTAGGAGCAGTACACCAAACATAAAATTAATTATAATTATTTATACACATCGTATCATTTCAGCAATATCTTAACGAAAACAGCTTTTGTGGAAAACGACTTTAGAGCTCTTTCACGCAACATTGTGCTTTCTGTAAAAGTCCGTTTGGTGTTAGAAGCTGTTTGTTATGAAAGCTGCCGCGAATATTTCATTATATTTGAATGTGTTTTTACCTTGTTGAAAAAATCGAAAATAAAAAATTCTAAATAAAAAAGGTAAAATTGTGTGAGTGCTTTAATTTATTTTATAATACTTGTAAATTAGAAGTCCAAATTAACTCTACGAATTTATTTTTGGTGCTTTAAATTATTTGTTTGTTTTGAGGAATGCAATCAGATCAGCCCGATCCTCGGGTTTCTTAAGTCCAGGGAAAACCATCTTGGTTCCGGGTATATATTTCTTTGGGTCCTTAAGATACTCATCCAGTGTTGCATCATTCCATACGACTCCCCTTTTGATATTAGCATCAGTATACTTGTAGCCAGGAGCAGTGCCGCATTTGCGCCCGACAACTCCGCCCAGACTAGGACCCTGCTTGTGCTTGCCACCTGGCTCATATGTATGGCATTGAGCGCATTTTTGAACAAAAATCTTTTTGCCGTTCTCTGCATCCGCACCCATGATTGAAGATGGCTTGCCTAAATACATAAATAAAAAGAGAAAAGTTAGTTTTGTTTTTTTGTTTTGTTTGAAACGTATTTTTAATGGCTTCCTCAAAAAACAAAGCTTTTCGTGGCCTTCAGCATGTGCCCCAAGGACATTGGTGACATGAGGGTGGTGGGTTAGATATATATATATATATATATATATTTTTTTTTTTTTCTATTCCTTGACGGTTTTATGTCACGACAACGTCAGCCTGTGCCACGCAGTCTGCCAAGTTAATTGGCTAGCGGAGAAGTGGGTGTGAATGTGGGTCGTTACGTGCGTGCATATTAAATGTGAAAAACGTGGCTAACTGCAGTCGTTTGGCCACATACTCAAATGCAAAAAATAGAAGCTGCCGTCATAACGAGCAATGCATATGTTTATATATCTATGTACATATATATGTTTTTATACACAACTCACTTTTGGCATATTCATTTTGAGTTTCAGTCTATTCATAGACGCCAACTCTTACAGACAATTTAATTGCCGCCCAATAAATGACTGTGTTTGTGAGTCCACTTAAATTGAATTAAATATTTGTATGTATATATATCGATGATGACAAACATGATGACAACTGCACGCTCTCAGTTTTTGTTTTTTTTTTCTTTTTTTACACTCTCAGCTGCACACACGACTGCAGTGGACAGAGATAGCAATATTGTAGGAATTGGGTCAGCCAAATGAAAATGTGGAAAATGGAATAAGTACACAAAAAAGCAAAAAAACAAAAACCAAAATAAAAGCATACAGCACGACTTTTGCACCAACGTCTAATGGCAAAAGTAAACTGTGGCCATTATGAACGTTTTTGACATACATACACATACACCTACACATACATATACATATGCACATGTGTATATATTTCAATTAGCCCTTTGGGGCATTGTGGCCCACGACATGTGCTTTGAACATTTTCCTATCAATTAAAACGCATTTTACGCATCTTTCTTGTGGTTTACGCAAAAACCAGATGCCGCCCAAAACACGCACAAAAAACAAATACAGGAAGCAGCTAGGGGGAGGGGGAGGGGGAGGAGGGGAGGAGGAGGAATTGAAGTTCCATGAACGGTTTTGCATCAGGTGTTTGGTCTAGTCCTCTAACTTGGCTTGGTAACCTGGCTCTGATGCTGACCTAACCCAATTTCTGTTAGCCATAAATCTTTCGCAGAGCACTCTTCTTCTTCTGGTGGCACAGTGGCCCGCAGTTGCCTCCTGACCGAGGAGCGCCATAAATAAATGGCGCCTGGAATCGAATGAAGCAAATATTTGTGGAGTAAATAGAGAAAGTTCAGGAGTTGGGCACGGCTGTCAGATAATTTATTGTTTGCCGAGATGCATTGCTGCAGCAGTCTATAAAAAACAGGGTAGCACACAAACAAAGAAAAAATAAATAAAAATAAAGATTTTTTTTAAAAAGGGGAAAAATAACATTCGCATAGCTCACGTGGCTATTGCGGAGCTTTGCTGCTGTTGCGCAATTTCGTTTTGGCTTTGATGTCGCACAAGCGCCAAACAAAACAAGTTACACCAATCGGGTGTAACCGACGGCGCAATACTCGTTCACAGTTAGAATTAAAAAATAAAAAAATTGTGATACTTGGGTGGCCTGGAACCTTTCTTTGAATTGCTTGTATCGCGCTTAAAATCTGCAGAAGAGATTAAATAGATTTGCCAAGCCCTAAATACGCGTAGTCAGAAACGCGGAATACAGGTGGTATATGTACAGTTGCGACAAAAATAATAGCACCTACTACAACACATTTTGTTCTTGATAAAAAAAAATGCGATTACTGTTGCGATTTTTTTTAAATTTTGTTTTTTTTTCTTATATTGTTTAGTATTTCCCATAAACAAAAACAGCATTACTGATCTTCAAGTTTTCATTTGTATATTTCGGTCTATACAAGTTTTAAACTAAGACGGAAAGTGCACAAAGCCAATATACTCTATTTCAGTGTGTTGTCCACACCCAGAGAAGCACCCGCTGTTATGTGCTATGTGAGTGCATAGAAAACCCTACGTTCTCATTGTGAATGTTTATTCTGTGCGCTGCCGCTGCTGCTGCTGCTGTGGGGCTGCCTTTTTTCTAGAACGAGGTCGCTGACTGCCCTTCAATGTTGCCTGAGACTGAGACGACATCAAGTTACATAAGCAGCACCAGCAGCAGCAGCAGTCCCGTTAGTTGGCTTTGCTTTTTCTGCTACTCTTGCCAAATTTTCGCCATTTCACATTTACATGCAAAGCACAGAGAGAAACATAGAGAGAGAGAGAGAGACCAGCGCACCATAACAGAATGAGAGAATTTGTGACAGAATGCCATACAGCTGCTGCACTAGCAGCGTGGGAAAAGTGAATGAAAAATTACCTTAACATTTTATCAACTAAGATGCATCAATTTATGGCGTTATTTCTGCTGCACATATTTTACATTACTCTGCTGCATGCGGGTGCAGTGCGCGTGAGCAGCAGCAGCGGCAGCGGCAGCAACAAATAGTAACAACAATGTTACGCTCACCTGCTTGACAACTCTCTCGAAGTAACGGTCTGCGTGCTTGTTGCTCTGCCTCCCACTATTCTTTTACTGAGCGGCAAGCTGCGCTGTTGTTGCTTTTTCTGTTCTGCTCTCGCTCTCTTCGCTGCTTTTGCTTTTTACGTTAAGGCTGCCGATGTTCAAGCACTGCGTGCGTGCGTTTTTCATTCAGTCAACTGAGTTTGCGGCGCAAGGTTCTCGTTTGTTTTTTGTCCTCCGATATTCTCAACAGTTCGTTTCGCTGGCGAGTTTTACGCGTCGTGCGAATTGGGAAACACAATAGAAAAGTTTCGAGATTTTGCTGAATTGAACGAAAAATTTGTTAGCAGCGTTAACGTCGAAAGCTAGCTGCGTTCTGTTTGATTTCACAGCACACACTCTGACAATAAATTGGGTGACATCTATCAAAAGCCTACTTATCATCAAGCGTAGTGTCCCAAAAAAGGCGCTGCCAACCTACTACTTTTACGGTAAGTCTTGACAACTCCGCATTTGAGTGCAGTGTTGTGTAATGTACTCATAACAAGGCATTAGAAGGCGTCACTTCATTTGTGTCCTTGGGCGATTCGTGTCCTTGAAAGCGTTAAACCAAGTAGCTATCAATTGTGTGTATGTGTGTGTGTGTGTGTTTGTAAGCGTTTGTGTTACGCATTTTACGTAATCAGTTTATGCCTTGCGTCTTAGTCGAACGTAAATCTGCGCTCGTTTTTCATTTGTTTTCAAGACCTTATTTAAGTTTGAATGCATTTCCTTCATAAATTCTTATATGAACATACACATATATATTTTCGATGTGTAAGTGGATTCTGTTTGTGGAAAAAACAATTCTGTGTTTTTTGTGTGTGTTGATAATATTCATAAGATGAAGAGTTTGGCAACTGTTGCTTTCAGATATGGAAGACGGTTATCGAGTTTAATATATGAAAAAAAAAAGTCGTGAAAAGAAAGCCGCTTCAAAAATTCGAATTTTTTAGAAATTTTAACTAAGTTGTAATATAAATATTTTTAAATATTTTATTTTCGTTTTCCTTTTTTGTTAATTAATTAATTTATATAATGCCCCAGAAAAATCGTTATGTTCAAAACATCGTATATATTATATGATTTATAGAAAGATAGCTTTGAAAAATTAATTTCCGCTCCGAAACCGAATTACGACCGGTGTAATTACATAAGTAACTGAAGCTACCAATGAAATTTAAGTAGTCATGGGAAATTATAAACCAACTGCTCCCAGCAGCAATTAATATTAATTAAGGCCATGAAGTGACTACGAAATTTGGTAAGATAAATTTAAGAGCTACTTTGAGGAGCAATTAAAATGTTAAATGTTCAAGTTTCGTGTGTAGTGGATAAATGCAAATACGCATCAATTACAAATTCTTTGTTTTTCGGAGTTTTCCACGAAAAACATAATTAATTAAACACTTTCAAAATATGCGCCCATAAAAAACAAATTCATTTACTGTTGCTTGGCGTTTTAATGTAGTTTTCCAAGAGCTCCTCAAAGAATGTTAATTGCGTCACATAGCTTTATTTATGTGCACATCAACATATCCTTTCACTTGGTTTATCCGGCACTGAGGCATTATTTACTTTGTGCTTCGTTTATTAATTACTTTGCATTGTTTGCTGGTAAATAGGCCAATACACATTATGGCCACTATGTTGTTACGCCCACTTCCCCTCACAGCTGGCAACAATTCTGCGCACTGCGGATTTTATCATTTGGTTATTAATTTGTTTTATGTGCCAGCACTTAAAGTACCTAATTAATATTAATTAAGAATGTCGCAGTCACATTCACACTCTTATGAACGCTGTCATATGCAAGAACGTTACCATTTTTACCATTTAATGGAATGTTACGCGTGCTCAATGCGAGCATCTAAGCAAACTAGTACAACATAATGCTATATACTAGCAGATGTCGTTGCATATGTTTGTGTGTAACAATCCCAGCTGTGCTCGCATTTTATTTGGGTCAACTCCAACGCCAACCACATTGCCCAACATTTTATGTGTTCCGCACTTTTATCATATCGTTAAATGCACTTGGCTCCAACACACACACAACAAAAAAAAAACTATCTTCGAAATAAGTAAATGTGAACGCACATATGTGAACAATGAGTACCCGATTTGAAGTTTGAATACTCCTACTTATCGTTATGTTATCGCTTAGGTTACATTTACAGCGAAGTAGCTCGGCAAATCAATATTTGTGGCCCAAATAAATAAAATAAAAGAGCCCAACAACAAATGAAACCCAAAAGCATAAAGCAGATTATATCACTATGCTAGTTGGTTTGAGGCTGGAGTTGGGGGCGTGTGACCACTTGCCCGATAAGACCAAGTTTTACCCACCAGTTTTTCCACCCAACTTATTTATTAACAAACATGCAATAAACAGAAATGAGAGCGCGTTAAAATGTGAAACTCACATTAAAATGGGTTTGTAGATTTGCGTTACACGTATCTTGATTCAAAAACCATTATTATAGCAGCTGAGGGCATTAAACATGGCAATATATTTACTGTTTCCGGTTTTTCTTAGTTTTGTCGACCGAAACTAGATTTATTGTTGATTAAAATATATTGATTTTATTTTAGGTACCGTTAAAATAAAATCGTAAAATATATTTAAGATATTTATTGTTATTTTTGTGGATCTTTGATAATAAAATAATTTAAGTAAAATATTTTCTCAGTGTATGTTTATTTGTAATTTAAATTGCATTTCTCTTTGTGTCTTAAATGGTTTTCAATCATTTGTCAAGACTCGTTTTATTTCAACTGACTTATGATGATGGCATAAATAAATCTGATTTATTCATTTTGGTTCTCGGCTATGCAAAAGATTTGCAAATATTGACTGAATGCGATTGACTTGAAATTAATGAGCAGCCAGCGCTTGAGGCTTACATAGAACCTGATCCAACAACAGAGCCAACAGAATTAGCCCGCATCGAGGCGGCTCTTGTGAAAATTTACACAAATTAAGCTGAGGAAATAAACAAACACATGCTTTGGATGGGGAGAGGTTTTTAATTTGCGTCGAAGAAATGCGAATGAAATTTATTAAATTTTGATGGAGCCCTGTGAGCACTTGACTGACAGCTGGACAGAACTTCCTTTGGCTGACTGGGCTGACTGGTATGTCAATTAGAGATATAATCGCAAATCGATACGCATTTCGAGTTTGCTGTTTCAATGAGTTTCAGGCCAAAGGTCAAATTCGAAAGGGGCGTGAAGAGTTGATTAAATATGCAAATGGTGCTCAGGTCAGTTTGATTAGAGGCGTGTCTCGGGTTGAGTGTGTGTTTGTGTGTGTGTGTGTGGGCTTAGTCGCAGTAAAACTAAAAGTCATCTCTATTTATGCACGGCGCTCTCTAAAAGAAAAAGAGGAAAATAAAAAAATAAATAAATAAAAAAAACACTTGAAGACGCGTGAGGTATGAAAACTCAACTAGTTTTGTTTCTGCTCTCTCTCTCTCTTTCTAAATGAATTCAATTTACATTTTATTTGTCGTTTTTTTTTTTTGTTTTTTAAATTAATTTACGGCACGTTTGTTGGCGTCGCCGTTTTACGAGCTTACAATGATGCTGAAAATTGAAGGCCATTAGCTGTGCGTCTTTTCTTATCAGGCGACTCAAACAAAACATTTTCCCATCATTATGTAAGCGTTTTGCCCCCGCCCCCCGACCGTTAACGAGTGACCACCAAGCGATTAGCGGGATACCAGCTAATGAGCAGCGTTAGCAACGTAATTTCTTGTGGCCAACTTTGAACTTCAGGTTTTTGCTTCTACTATTTATTTATTGATTCTCTCTTGTTTTTTGTTTATTGTTGTAACTGTCGTTAGCCAGCATTTTATGCGCAATAATGTTTAAATATTTGCATTTGTAGCTTTGCAGTCTTACGCGGCGTATGCGCAATATTTAGCTAAGCAGGAAATGAACAATGCCACAAAGTCTGCATTTCTATACGTAAATGTGTTTGGGATGTAATTGCGTCTGCTTTTGGCTGGTTTTTTTTTTATCGATTTACATAAATATACAATCGGTTAGCTGATTGATATACTCATTCTGTTGCGGTTAAAGTTTAAACAAATCATTAATATTGCCAGCAATGCAGATATTCTTGTGCGTGTGTATTTGCCATTAAAAATAAATGTAATTTGTATTAGTGGTTTGTCTATAGTCAATAATATTGTTGGCTTCTTTAAAAGATATATATTAAGGTTTCGATATTATCTACGTATATTCTGCTGTAAATCTGCGGTAAAGTTCGCGAAATTTTTAAAAACAGTTTTCGAAATTTCTATATCTTTGAGCCCTTTAAAAGATGGTTTGAAAATTGAAAAAAGTATATTATTTAATATTTAAAACTGTTTCGCGAGTCGCTAAAAGCGCTGAAGTTTAAATAAGGCAACAAATAAATGAAAAAATAAATGTCTGCCCATTTTCTTTGGTAGAGTTATGTTAATTGTTTGCTTGCTTGACGGTATGTAGAGCATTTTTTTTTTGTTTTTCATTTTTTTTTCGTTGCCTGCCTCTTCGCCAGTGTGTTCACTGTGTTTGCATTTCTCAGGCTGGCGGCGTTCTCTGTTTGTTCTATCTTTGAGAGATAGAGACTTGTATGCACTGTGACAGCCATGTAAAGTACATGGCATTTTTGGTTAATTTACATGACAACACGTTTCGAAAGTCAGTCACTCAGTCAGTCAACAAAAACAACAGCAACAACAACAACACGAAACGGCAACAGCTTTAATAAAAAACGACAACAAGATACAGCTACATGGTATTGTAAGTAACTTGCAGATACATTCGTTCATTTTGTAGATGCAAGTTAACTAGACTGTTACAACTGTTACTTGCTGTGGAGAGAAAAACGGGGGGGGGGGGGAAGGGGTTGGCAAAGGGCTTAGCCTAGAGTGGCCCTACGGCACTTGCTGCCTTTGCGGCTTGAAGCCCTCAAGTGATGCGCTGCTTCAATGCGGTTCTGGGCCAAAACAATGCGGCGCATCTGTCAGATACTTATTTTTGTTTTTCATTTTGCGGCTGTTGTGAGACTTTTCGCAGACGCCAACTCGTTTACAGTTACAAACAACAATAGACACAACAACAACAACAACAATGTTGTGTACACACATTACATATATCTGAAAATTAGCATTGCTTTAAATATCAATGCGGTTTTTCCGAATCTTTGTTGTTGACAGCGCATCTTGCGATGTAAATTGTATCTTTGAACCCATCTGTGTGTGTTTGTGGAGTTGTGTGCGTGCTGTGATTATCATTGTTAATATTTATAAGCTGCCAATTCAAGTTGAACTGGTAACTGGCTCTGATGTCATTTTCTCTGAATTGTTGAGCTCATAGCACGCCTAAAAGCAGCTGAGCGCGGTTGGAAAAGCTTTTGTCAAGGCGTTCAAGTTCAGCGTGTTTGGTATTGGCTGTTTGTCTCTCTAGAGAACGACCCAATTAGATATAGCTATATACCATTTTTATTAGAGATGTGTCTCTCATGCAATTGTTGTTGTTGTTGTTGTTGTTGTTTTCGTTGTTCATTTTCAATTCAAAACGACGACAACAACAAGAGAAACAACGCACATTTGACAAGTGATATTGAAGCCTCATTAAGACGGATGTCACATGTGGAGCAAGCTAAAGACAGATAGACAGACAGGCAGACAGACAGTCAGTCCGCCTGTGTGAGGCTGTGTCAGTCAATGGGGCGCTCAACTAGCACGCTTTTGATAACAGCCAACTGCAGCGCTTTTCAAATGCAATCGAAACCGCAGGCGCTGTCAACAGACGTAGCAAAAAAAAACAAATAAGAATATTGCCAGCGGGTGTAACCGACTACGCCATACTCGTTCGGTATACAATGACAGTTTAAAACAGTCTAAATAAGGTCTGAATTATTATTGTTATTTTCGAAAAAATATCGATTTTTGTTATTTGTTGTTTAGAGGAGGTCATCCGAAAACTTTCTGACAAATTTGGTGACCTTAGCTATGAAATAAAGATTATGGCGGCTCACCCGATTTTATCTATTTTCTATGCTCTTGTCTCTAGCTTTAAAACTGTCTAGATGAAATCAATTTGTCACGTCTCCAGTGGGCGGAGCTAAAAAATCTAAACACTTTATCTGACGCGGATATATACGAGTATATATTCCATGTTTCAAGTCTCTAGTTTCAAAAGTGGCAAAAAAATTGTGTTTATAGTAAACCAATATGCTCTATTCACAGCTTGAACAAGTATCAATATGCATATGTTATTCTCTGATGGAAATCTAGCTCTCGAGTTCCTGACATCTTTGATGACGTGTCATAAGCATGACGACCTATGTGACATGTCAGTCAACTCGTCTTGTATCACAACAGATATTTATTAAACAAGATAAGTTGAAGAGAAAAAGCAGTTCAGTGAAAAAGCATTTGCTTAGCAATCAAAATCTTGCAGCTTTATTATATTGAAGTTTTCTGGCATGTAAATATAAAATTATACAAAATGTAAATGACGAATCGTGACATGATTTTAGTATGTATATTCAATTGTTAAATAAAATCTATATCTTAAAAGTAGAGAAAATAACTAAAATTAACACTACACGGATTTGTCATAGCAAAAATTAAAAAAAAAAGCTGTCGCAAGCAACTTTGCTGACATGTCATGCAGGATATTCGGAAAGCCGACCAGCCTGACAGGTCATTAAGGGAGTCCTGTAATGCTCGCGTCAATTTGCGCCTTGGGTATTTTAGCAAAATGTCATCGAGTCAAAGGCCATATCTTTGCCTTCGTATTGCCAACTGGGCTATGGCAACAATTGCATGCAGACCGCTGTGACAGCCGTTAGCTCGCCCTCAACGGCAACGTGTCAAACTGTGCTGTCTCTTCCTCTTCTGTGTGTTTCCTGACGGCTGCTGTTGTCAATTGAACGAACTGTAGAATGCACTGCACGTTGCGATGTGTGTGACTGGTAATTGAAACTGAACGAAACAGTAGAAATGTGACCAGAGGCTTCGGGAATGAAAAGAGCAAATTGATAATTGACTTTGGCACAGGCTCAACATGCAGTTCAAGAGTTGCCTGCCAAGTGGGTCAATGTGAGCATGCGACACACGAGAGAGAGAGAGAGAGATATAGAGAGTGTGTGTGTGGGTGCGTGTGTATTTATAGGTACCACAAATTAGTGTTGTGTTCATGCCTAATCATCGATTCGTATTGGAATTCGAAGCTAAGCGATCATAAATTGGAGAAGCTGGCGCCTTCAGGCACGCGGCAAACGTTCTGAACCCATCACCATATCTCTCAGCAACTTCATCCTCATTTAGTTCGTCTCCCTTTTTAATTTAACGGCAATAAAAACATCACGCATACGCCCCGCTGCCAACGGCAATGCAATCAAACAAATGTGCGCCCCCGCTTGGCCAGGGAAAAGCTCAATCATTTGTTTACCCCACACACAACAACAACGACAAAGTGTCAACCAATAGCCACATGATGGAACATGGGAAGAATGGAGGAATGGGAGGCGCACGCGTGGGCAGCGACAGCAGCGGCAGCTGCATAACTTGCATCAAAAGATTAAAGCGCAACATAAAACCAAAAATTCCCATTCCCCATTTACCAATTTCAAATGTCTATGTCTAAGAAAAATGGAATGGATACCGTTGCAGCCTAGCAGCCAAGATATTTTTCTAGCGAATTTAAATGAACAACAATAAGAAACACATAAGCACGTTGCAGTCGGGTGTAACCGACAGCAGAATACGCGTTCAAATTTTAACTTTAAACAATGCATATATTTATTATTATTGTTGAATCCTTATGAAAACCCATGATCAAAATGCCATCAAACATGAAAATCGGTTCAGTTTTGGTCAAGTTATGGGAGTTTGAAGTATGGGAGCCATGAATCTGAGATCTTTAAATATTAAAATTTTCTTGATTCTTGATCAAAAATTTGACTCCCCCAGAATCGGTTTTAATGTTGTTTTTTCTACTAATTGTGGCAACTAATATCGATTAAAAGTAGAAATTCACAATTCTAAATTTTTCAAAAAAAAAAATTTTCGAAAATGAACAAGGGGGGACCTCATGATTTGTTTCAAAAAATATTCGAAAAATTATATTTTCAGAAATGCATATATTTTAAATGTAGATTTAATATCGGTTCAGTTTTGACAAAGTTATAGTAGTTTAAAATATGGGGGCTAGGGATTCGGGAGGCTTACATGTCAAAATTGTTGACTTGAATTCTTGTCGTAGCCAATATTTTTATTATCTGATGCGAATATACACGAGTTTATATTCCATGTTTCCAGTCTCTAACTGCATCAGTGGCGATTACAACACCTAATCCAATATTAATAAAAATTTTATATAAACCACTTTTCTCACACTCATGTGTAGGGTATTAAAAATGCGCAGGCGTTCTGAACGAAACTTTTAATATTCAAAACAAAAAATACAAAAATAATGAAAAAAATGTAAAAAAAATATACATACAAACATATGTACATATGCATATAAATAAAATGTTGTCGCGTGGTCTGCACATTCAGCTGTTGCATTTGTTGTGGTTGTTGTTGTCGCTGTTGTTGCTTGCGTGACACATATTTCTTGGCTGCTGCTGCTGCTGTCGTTGTTGTTGTTGTTGCTCTTGTTGTTGTCAGTTGTCGTTGTCGACGTAGACGGTTTCAAAACACAACAGAAAGCGCTGAGATTGTAAAACTTAAATGAGAATTGAAATTAATTTGCTGCTGTTCGAGACTCGGCAACACTCGGCGTGGGCAGAACTAACGGGGAAAGGGGAACTGCGGGTTGTTCTTTCAGATTGTGTCGATTGCATTGCATAATTGCAAATGACGTAGAACTGCGATCAACAGGATTTCAGTCAATTAGAGAAAACAAGCATGTACAAACACACACACTGATATTCTACACACATATGTGTGTGTGTGTGTGTATTCATATGCTAACACATTAGAGATGGACCAATATGCATACAAGAAATAATGTGAACTTTTTTGTCTTTTTTTTTTAGTACCTTGCTACTATCAGGTGTGACCAGCTTATAATTCTTCAAAAATACTTATGACTAGTTTATCTTAGTGTTATTTATTTATATTAATTAATTATATATAAATAATTATATAATTATTTCAGCTTGATTTTCTCTCTATATTTTTATTTCTTTTTTTTTTAACACGAGCACGAGTGATATGAAAGAAAACACGACACGCGACCAATTCTATTACACATACACATGCATTTAGTTGCCAATCTATGTACTTAACGAACCGTTGAGTTTGTCATTGAAGCAGTTTTTTTCGGTTGGGTTTGGCTACGCGCTGGAAACCGGAGCATGCCACACAATTTCAGAGTGTGTGTGAGAGAGAGAGGGAGATAGCAAGGTCGTCAATTTGTTGGCGTTTGAGTTGGGTCAGCAGTCGGGTGGGCGGGGGGAACAGTTGAATAGCCAATAAAGCATGAACAAAATTTTGCGTTTTGCGTAGCCTGTCAAGAGTTGCCTCTGGTGAGCTTTGGCCTGTGTTGCGAATGCTGACAGCCGTTGAAATGTCACGCTCCATATACAAAGCCACACTCCCTCACACCCCCACATTGGGGTCTTGAGCTGAGGCACTCATATCGGAGCCACTTGGACCACAACAGCACTTTAACTAAAACTAATCCCATTCCTTTTTTTGTTGTTCTTTTCTTCACTTGCAGCTTGTGCGTTTGCTTTTCACGTTCGTACGCCCGTCGTTGCCACGCCCCATTGCGGCGTGCGCCCAAACAGCAGTCAAGACGACTTACTCGATTATGAAGATGAGCTCGCCAAGGATCATGCAGCAGAAACGAAGCAGTAAATCCTCCAACTCGTCGCGGGTCTCGATGACCACCTCGACGGCGGAGGAGAATCTGATCGAATCGAAGCTATTCAGCTGGATGCGACTCTTTCGCTTCGCCTCGCTGCTCTGTCGCGCCGAGTAGAGAATACACAAATACACATACATACATATACATATACAATATACATACATATACAATAAGAGGCACTGACCTAATAAGATAATGAAAAATGCAATTTAAATCAGATAAAGTAACAAAGTAACAGATACTCGTGCTAGTTGCCGCTTTCGATTCAAGTTTTCCTATTATGCTAAAAAAAAAAACAAAAAAACAAAACAAACAAAATATGAATAATTAAAAATTAATAAAAAAAAAACCAAAACTACACTTTCTAGATTCTGCAATGTAGGCATTAAGAATTGGAACTTAACGATTTAATCAGTTTTACTTTTGCCCTTACTTTCACAATTAAGTCAATTTTTAGTGTAAATTTCGCTGACTTCTTTATGGAAGCTATGTGGAATTTGTCGCGCCTTTCGTACCTTTTGTATTGTAATAAGAAATAAAATATGCATTTGTCGAGATATATATGCCTGGATATATATGACAAACCATTTATTGCGTTGTTTCATCGGGTTTTAGTGCTTAAGTTTGAAAACAACAACAGCATGCCACAACAACAACAACAACAACAGCAACAAAAAGAAAGAAACGAGATATATTTTTGTAATTTACAACACTGTTTTTGCGGGTCACAAAAGTAAAGCAACAGAAACGTTTATGCAAAGCAAATAAATAAAGTTAAACTACAAATGCTAAAACGCAATACTAACAATAATAATACAATATATATGTATACATATAGAGGAATATATTTACAGTTTTAAAGTCCATGCGAGAGGAATACGCTTGGCAAGCACTCAAAAATACAACACACGAGAACCTATCCAAAAAACAAAAAAAAAACAAAAAAAACTGATATAGTTTCCCCTCCCAAGTAATTGTGAATTGCATTTAATCCAAAGATGTTGCCAATCAAGAGTAGATGAAAACCATACAACAAAACACAAAATGTTATATTGTTTAAACAGATTAAATAGTATTTTAATTAAACCCAACGTCAATGAATAGACAGCAGCATGACAACAACAAATATTAAACATTTGCAAACCTAATTTTTATTAATTAGTTAGTAAGCAATGCCACAAGAGCAAACACTGTACTAAAATATGGCAAAAGTATGCGAAAAAGCAGAAAATGTTGACAAGATATACAATGCAATAAATCGATATCGATAAATAAATAAAGTCTTTACGCATGTTGTGTGTTCAATGCAAATAGAAACAAAAAACGGCGTTTTCTTTGATAGAACTGCATAAAACCAGGTTTGTAAAATTTGCTCAGTATGATTAGTTGTATCTACAAAATCATTTATAGACTTTAAATCAAATTTGCCGCCATAATAACGGTCGTCTCAGGTAAATTCGCATATTTTCACATATAGATGGCGCTTTTATGTTAACCAAACAGCCGCAGTGCTGGCTAACGAAAGCTGATTGGCATATGCGCTTGCACTTAACAGTAGTTACTCCTCATTTAAGTAAATGGAGTCGTTTGCAACTAACAGACTCAACAGTAATTGAACAGATTACTTAGAAGATAATACTCCAATTTGAATATAACGTATAAATCTTATTTTAAAAAATCACTTTTTCTTACCTTTTTAAATTTCGTAAACTTTGATTTCTTGAGCTGATATAACTCGTAAGCTGTCTGTTACGGGCTCGGTGGGAACGATGATATTTTTGAAAATTTTGGTAGATACCCGAATCAAACTAAAATTTATACCCTACGTACATATACGACAGATACGGTTTACTTGACAATACGTTCTAGGGTTATTGTTTTTGAGTAAATTCGATAAATATCGATAGATATAGTCAGTTTGTTAACACTGAAAGCGTGCATATTTTAGTTCAACCGATGTGGCAACGACCGATGAACGGTTAATATTCCAAGAGCAGACGAAAGTAATGTATTTAATGTATGTTTTAGGTCAAAGAAGCTCATTGTAATGTTGACTAGCGCCACTTATTTCATGCATCCCATGGGCTTACCAATAATTTAAAACGTGGTCAGTTATTTTACTGAAAAAGTATTCCTTAAATAATTATTATTAATCAAAAGAAAAATATAAAACCGCTGTAAATTTAAAATTATGTTAATGTTAATCGAAGCAAACTATTAAGAAATATCGATAAATCAATACGAAAATGCATCAGTGTTAACTTTTTTCCGTCCAAACATATTTCCAGTGAAATAAGAAAAGACTTAAAGCAAAAAGCATAAATCCTGTTTTGACCATATTTTTCTATATATGTATATTTCTGGGTATTAATTATACGATTTCTGTTAGAGCTTCAAGAATATTTAAATTTTAGCATAAATTTTGCTTTGAATGCGCCATTTTTATCGGGCCACTCGCTTTCAACGTGCCTTCTGTTTAGAATGAGATGTGTAAACAAAATCGGCAAGAAAAACTCGGAAACTTCCCTTGGCACATGCGCACTCCGATTTGCCGGCAGTGCAGAGAGTCGGCGACCAGAGAAAAGTTCGGTGAGTGGCGTTTGTCGCTGCCGAAGCAAGTTCGTGGAAAGCAGTTTTCACATATTTTCCCCTATCCCCAATTTGAATTTCCCTTGAAGATCGGCAGCCGCAAGAATTTGCCTGCCGTCAGTTGTGCGCCTGATTTCAGTTAGTGTTTCGTGCTCGTCGAGTGTTGTTCTCGGTTTTTCCTCAACAATATCGAAAGTTTTTCACAGCACAGTCTGCGGCCTGCTGCCATAATACATACATATATATATACGCCTATATATACAAGTGCATATATAGAAAGTTATATATCTATTATAAAGTCTGATCGAAGCCGATTTTCGTGTGCTGTGTCTTGAAAAATATACAAATCAAATAACGTGTTTAGTTTTCTAAATGGTTGGTTCAATTACTCAATTTCCCCCATTCAAATAAAACGAAAATGGATTACATAATCGCAGCATTGTTTTTTGAGAAACAAACAACAACAAAAAAAAAAAAGAAAAGAAAACGTGGAAAACACGTTTTCCACTTGAAAAAAAATTCTTTTTTCTAAATTATGTGCTAGTTAATGCGAGTGCACTTAAGGCAATTATATTAAAACACCATTAAATAGATGGCAATTAAAAGTTAAAGAGAGGGTGGTGAAGAAAAATCGAAGCATGCTGCTGCACTCGGCAATAGCATCTCAGCATGATTTTTCCGAGTAAAAGTTTAACGAACTGAGTTCATTTCTATTTTTGAATTTTTTATTCGAAAGCAGCCAAGCACCCAACGCAACGCAGGCCACAAAAGTGAAAAGTCTGCATGGTTTTTCCGCTGCGGGACATGTGCTACGGGGACTGATCTATAACACGCCTACACTGCAAATTTTCATTTTCAGCTGGACATTAAAAGTAAATTTAGTGCATATTGAGAGCAGATGACGAACGTAGTTTGTTCAAACTTTTTTTTCTTTTCGAAAATGTACTACAGTACAAATTGCCAAAAGAATACATACCATAAATAAATGTGTTGTTAATAATTTCTGTTAATTATATTGTATATGATTCTATTAAATAAGATTTATCTAGAAACTAGCATCGAAATGATCAGGAATTCTTAATTTTGTGAATATTTTATTGTTAGTGTTTTAAAAAAATGATTTCGAGAATTTATTAAAATTGACATATCATCATTAAATTCAGAATAAAGATTGATTTTTTTTATAAGAAAAAGTTGATTTTCCAGAAGCGAGTTTATAAATTGAACAGACATCTCAGCTAATGTACAGAGTGTTTACTGTATCTATTTAATAGAAAATTCATGTTGCGAAATTGCTTGAAATTTCGCCAATTTCACTTTCAAAAAATTTGAAAATATTTTTTTGTAGTCTTCTTGAAATGCAATTAAGTCCGAATTTTTGTGAATGTCATTTACCTATGAAAAGTTTTCGCAGAATACAGTATATTAAAATGTATATTGTATATGCTGTTATTTCGCCATTCTCTGCACTAAGTTTATGAATGATATCAGCGGAGCGATCAGCGTGTGTAGTATTTATGTCCTTGCCAGTGGCAAACAGCACTCGTAAACATTTATCATCCTCGGATGCGTCTGCGTGGCGAGACCTTCAACAAAATGTTGACTGGCAGCTAATCCGTGTGCCGTTGTTGTTGGCTCTATATTAATATTCATGCATTGTAAATTATGTGCCACCTAAGTATTATTTATATATGTATGTATATGTACATTTATAATATATTTATATTTTCCAAATATTCTATTTGACAACTAAAAAGTATTCTGAAAATTGGCAACTTGAAAGCAAGACTCCGCCACAAAATTGTTCGCGATGGCGTCAGCGCCAATTTTAAAAGTAGAAGGAAAAAACGAATGAACAAAAAAAAAAAAAAAAAAAAAAAACAAGAATCAGAATCGAGTGCGAAAAGTCGAATAAACATTTAGCCCACTTCCGTTAGAAAATAGCACAGAATTGATGCGTAAAGGTTCTACAGACAACACAAATTTCATCAGAGGCGGGACTCACGCCTTAGAATAGGTCATGATTTATTTCCATTTTGACATAATTGGGTTGGATGTTCAGGTGATCGTTCGCTAATAACGAGCAAATTGTGACTGATGGCGTGTAGTTAAGAACTGTGTGCTCAAAAATCGAGAAAATGATCAGCGAACATTTTAGTTTTTAAAAAAAACTATAACAGCTAAAGTTCCCAATCAATACTAAACTTTTCTTTACCTCGAGGCAGCCTTAAGTGATATGTGTAAATAAATAAATATATACATATATCTGCATTATGTCCTTTCTGTACTCACAGTGTAATATGTTAAATTGAAGTGCCATCGTTTCCCCCGTTGAATTTATAGTACCGTCTCCAGTAATACCCATTAAAACCGCATCGAAAAACATAAATACCACATATTCTGAAGGGCTGTGGAAGCTGTGAAAAATGTCTGGGCAGCAACCGCCGCCACCGTTTGGCCATGGACCACGTGGCTGGAATCCGCGTGCACCGAATCCCGCCTCACCATCGCCCTCATCATTTCTGTATCGTCCGCCATCGCCGTGGACAACGGCGCCCAGTCCGCCGCCAATAATATCCGGACCGCGTCCATTTGGCCATGCCATGTCGCCGTCACCGCTGCTCCGCGGCCAGCGTCCGATTAGCAACAATATGCCGCATCCGCGTCCACAGTGGCCCGGCGGCAATCAATCGCCGTCGCCGTATCAGCCGCCCAACATGTTTGATCCGCCAGGCTTTGGCTATGGAGCAGCGCCAGCGGCAGCAACGCGTCCCTATCGACCGGCACCGCTGCAGCAGCTGCACCATCAGAACTCGTATGGGGCACCGCCGACCAGCTCGTTCCAGCTGTCGCCGACACCGTCGCCGATTGTGTGCCAAACGCCAAGCTCGGATTTCACATACAGCAGCCGGCAGACGCCGCTGTCGCATCAGCATCAGCAACAGCATCAGCAACAGCCACAATATCCGCAACCGGCACCGCCACCACAATATTTACGCCAAACTGGCGGACCACCACTGCCACCACAACCGAGACAACACGGACAGGATCAGATCGATTTTGTTGGCGTGCCGCTGGAGCCGCCGCAGCCCAAGTCCTATGTGATCTATGACGATGAGGAGGAGTTCGGACCATCGACCGCCGAAATTATTGCCAACCAATCGCAGGACTACGTCGATGAGAAGCTGGCCGAATATCAAATGACGATATTACAGCTGCAAGGTTAGTTCACTTACCAACTATATTCCCTGTAATATATAATTCAGTTTTAACAATATATACAAATAAAATACACTGTTATTTTTTGCAATTTGAGGGTAGACGAACCTTTCTGAATTTTCTATCCAATTTTTAATAATAGTTGCATCTATTAACAAATTTGTTTTCACTGTTTCGGACAAGCAAATTTGTTTTTTGCATTCTTCTTTACTTGACATCCTTAAGCGTTTTACTGTCAGCATAAATTTACTATTCAGGAAATATATACATATATAACTTATATTCTTTTAAAGAATTATTTATTGCTTCAATTTTATTTCTTTTTATAAAGTTTCAATACAATTAATATTTATATTAAAAAATATAAAATGATTTTTTAAGTGTTGAGCAAATATTATTTTTTTGTAGCAAGGCAACTTTTTATAAATGTTTAGCGACGGTTTTTAAAATTCGAACTTTGTATTTTTTTAATGGTTGCCATTTTTATGTTTTAAACAAGCAAAAATTTTGTTATATTAAATCTGGTTTCTTTTTTTTATGATGCACTCACTTCTCTGAACAAGTTTGCATTCATTTGGAGTTAGTTGCGAGACTGTCGATTTAATTTAAACTTTTGAATAAGAAAATTGATTGAATTGATTTTTTGATTTTTGTTGTTAGAAAGCAGATAACTTTCACTACTGATTTCAAACAATGTTTATTTGTAGAGGTGCTAAAAAATGTAAAAATCTCATATAGTTTGACTGCCATATTTCTTTTGTAAAATATATAATTAATTAAATAAAAGCGAAGAGCGCTCCTTCGCTCACTTGGGCGTTACAATTTCAATCATAGAATTGGCCAACGTGATGCTCTCGAGAATATCCAGTAGTTTTTGTACATCCATCAGGCACGTGACCGCTTCCGGGGCGCCGCAGAGATTCACGAGCTTCCCATCAAAGTTGACCGTGAAGTGCTTGTGCTTGAAGATGATCACCCGGTCGTAGGGCACGTGGCATTTGTGGCGCTCCTGCATTGGCAGCTCGCGTCGAAAGATCACGCAGGATGGCTGATACTTGTGGCGCTCTCTTTCGGGTATTTTGTGAACCGTTAGGTCGCCGGTGAAAATGGTCAAGGTGTGACGTTCGAGGACCGCCGGCGCCACCTTGTACAAGGTCACCTTGCTGCTCCACTTGGCCGACGGCAGTTTCATCCGCTTGGCGGCATTGGCCAATTTGACCAACGGTAATTCGAGAAAGTGACGCTGTTGACGCGTCTCCGATGGCCATATTTTGGGTCGAATCACATACCAGGTGTCGTAATAGGTAGTTTGCCGTACAACATGTCTGTCTCTGGTTTGATTTGAGACTGACAAATCCTCGGGCTCGCTTCTGATTTCCACTTTTGCATCATCTTCGAATTCGTTGTCCTTGAAGCATATTGGACTCGTTGGCTTTCTGAACTCAATAACCGATTTATTGTTATCCAGTTCATTTTTATCAGGCTGCTCGACGTCTTCAACTTCAATTGGTTCGTCTAACATCGGGGGACACAATTCCTTATCCATGCTCATCAGTGGCTGCATTGCCTCCACATTTCTGCCCATTTCCCCATTAAGGATACGCTTTTCATGTTTTAGTGGCAGCTTGTTTTCAGCCACAGAAAACTCTTCATTTTCCTTATTTAAGTCGGTGAAATTCTCGAGAAATAGCTGCTTTAGTTTCTTAGAACCTTTGTCTGCTTCTTCATTCGATTCCTGTAACTGGGCAGTTTTTAATAATTGATCATTTAAATTGTGTACCAATAAAGTTTTTCCGGTTGATATAGCCAGAGGATTGGAAGCGGATCGAGTTTTTCGCTTTCTCATACTTTATTTAATTTTATTTTATTTTTTGGGTATACACTTTTTTGCCTTTCGTGGTTGCACGTGCTTTTCTTCTTCTTCAAAGAAGTTTCAATTTGACACTTTGAAATTTGGTGTTGTCATTAATTTATCGATTATTTTAATTTGTTCTGAAACGATTGTGCTTATCGATAAAAACGTATTTTTGATAAAAATATCAATAAAAAGTATTTTTTACGCCTTTAATCCGAATTAATACTTGGCGGATTAATTTAAAGATTAAATTATAGATTTAAAAAAAATTAAAATTTATACTTGCACTCTGTAAGTTAATTTTATATAAACAATATATATTTACATATGTATAAACATAAATATATTCAGAGTCATCGTCAATTGGTCTGAAGAAAATTGCATTTTCATTGGCATTTTCATAGTTACAAATGTGAAGAAATTTGTTTTGCTGCTGGTGATTCAGCTTCGGGCCCGCAAATGTGTCATCTGAACTTGACCCAGTCGCCCACGTCGATCAATGTCGTCGCTTTCTAGCGCCCAATTGGACCAAGCGCACAATTTCTGTGCTTTCTTTCACCTTTTCGGAAAATGTATCTTGTAACAAATGTGTTGTTCATTTGTATACCCTGTAACAAAATTTTACAAATTTTTTATTAGGTTGAGTTAATTTATTAGTGCATTAATTTTGCACATTTTATAAAAAAAATATTAGTTAAGACTAGCTAAGACTGAGAAACAGAGAATCTCCCAGTCGTTCACGTCCATGTTTTATAGCTTTTTTTTGCGGTCTATTTTTGGCGTAATTTGCAATTGCCAATAAAGCAAAGCGTTAAATGTCTATTCATACTATATATATACATATATACCCATATGCAGGTTTATATAATTGCAAAGATAAAATTGTGTACATGTCACAATTTATTTTAAGATTTGTTTTCTTTGCTTTCTATTGATTACATTAGCTTAGATATTTAAAACATATTTCGCAATTCGAAAACCTGATACTTTTTATTTTGTTTATTCAAATATTCGTTTCAATTTGTTCATAAGAAATGAAAAATCAATTATGATATAATATTTTGATGTTAGTATTTTCTTAAATTTTATTTTATTAATGTTTTAAAATAAAGGTATTTTTTGTTTTAAATTTTGTATCTTGCGAGTTTTAAAAAAATATGCACATTTATAAATATGTACATATATTTAAAAAAAAATCCGACTTGACTTAGTTTCTGGTCAGGGATAGGGTGCTGGCCATGCTAGCGGAATCGGTGCCCGCGTTTTTCTCGACTTGATCAAGGGACTCCACCGATTGCGACAGGGTTCCATCGGAACTCAACTCCTGGTTGAGGGCGTGCATATTATAGCAGAGCACCAGTCGAGTGTTTAGGCCCACGAAAATGCTGACCACACTGGGTTTGAGATTGAAGAAGATTATCTTTTGCTGGCGACAGCGAAAATCATCGACCATGGATGAGATGACCTTGGCGGCGGTAAAGTCAGCCGCATAGATATAGGTGCAATCGATGACGACGGGCCACGTGGTTTTTGTGCCCAACTTGACCACCATATTCCGTACGAATTCCACGGATGGAAAGATCAGGCAACGATCTGGCGTGATTTTCACAAACTGAATACCCTGCTCCGTCTCCAGCTGCTCCAGCATGACCTTGGGCCGCGCCGAATGGTATAGAATGAACAGCTGATTGGCCGCAATGGCCACCAGGATGCCAATCTCCAGGGGCAACACCAGACACGTAACGAACGCCAATATGCCAGGCACCAGATCCGAGCCTGCAATAGAAGTTAGTTAGTGAAGGGATGTGGATCTCTTGATTGCTTGAGTGATACTCACGCTTGCTGCGCCACATGGGCACTACGATCTGGTACTGCACCTGAAATATCACCGCCGAGATGAGAACGGCGGCGAGCACCGCTCGCGGTATAAAGCAAAAGTATTCGGTGAGAAAACTGAGCGCCAGCACCACCACAAGACCAATATACAGATTGGACATGCTGGTGCGACAGCCGCTCGCATTGTTGATGGCGGACCGGGCCAGTCCGCTGTTGCTGCGATAGCCGCTGACCAGCGAGGTGGCAATGTTGGCCACGCCGGTGGCGATCAGCTCCTGGGTCATGTCAATGTGCCTGCCCTTGGCGAAGGCCTTGCACACCGCGGCGCTCTCCAGCAGGGCGATCAGTGGCACGATAATCAAGCCGTAGCCCAAATGTTCGACCATCTCGATGAAAGTCTCGCCGGGCACAGGCGCAATGCCGGCGGTAGCATTGCCCGGCTGCGATTCAATGGAGAAGGGTGGCAGCGCCAGCGAGGGCATGCCCGGCGGTATAAAGCCGGTCAGACGGAACGGTTTCTGGCCACGGGCGTCCAACTTGATGGCCATTACAGTGGCGGCCACAACAACTGTCGCATTGCGCGAGATGCCCAAAAACCGGATGATGTGATTGACGACTCGTTGCAGTCGGGTACGTTGCTTGGGCTCCTTGGGACCGATGGTCAGTCTGCCCAGGCTACGGATTATCAGGAGTATGACCACACAGCCGACGCCCAGGCAACTGTCCGCCGTGCGTATGTTGTCAAGGTCACGCAACATGCTGATCCAGCGCTGCAGAAACGACGCTCCATCGCTGTTCACGCCCAGGATGTACTTCATCTGCGAGGTGCAGACGATGAGGGCCACGGCGCTGGTGAAGCCAGCACTCACCGGTCCCGAGACAAACTCCACCAGGGAGCCCAGCCTAAAGACGGCCATCAGCAGCTCGATGAACCCGGTGAGAAAGGTGAGCAGCACCGAACGCTGCCACGAGCCCTTGGCAAACTGGTAGGTCATCAGTGAGGCAACCGCTGTGCTGCCAATGGTGCAGTCCTTGCACGTCCCCAGCAACACGTACATAAAGCAGCCCATAAACGAGCCATACAAACCGAACTGCGAAACGAAAGTGGCAAGAAAACCGAAAAGGCTAAGTTTGTTTAAGCCAAAAAAAAAATCGATTTCTTTGTATTCACAAATGTTTTGTGTGATTTCGGGCAGGTTTTGTTAAAGGACCTTTTCATACCCTTGCAGAGGATATTTCAATTATATCGGGAATGGATAATGCGCAGAAGAAGAAATAAGATCATTCAAAAAATCCTATTTTTGTAATCACAAATATTTTCTATGATTTCTGGCAAGTTGTTTTAAAGGACATTTTTATAGAGGATATTTTAATTATATCAAGAATTAAGTAATTATAGAGGATATTTTAATTATATCAAGCTTTAGTTAATTATAAAGGATATTTCAATTATATCAATTATTAATAATGCACAGAATGTATATAACCGAAAAATAAGATGGTTATTTACAAATATTTGATATGAAGAAGATATTATTTTCTTTTTTAATAATTCTAATTTGATTAAGTTTTAATATGGAGCAATAAATGAGAACATTTTAAATATTTAGATATTTGCATACCACACCTTTTAAAACCTATATTACCCTAAATGCTATAGTAAAGTATTTTTAAAGATTATCTAATAAATTTGCGAATGTACAATTTATACCCAAATCTGCGTAATTCAGTTGTTGAATTCGCTGCGCACATAAAAAAGTCTAATTTTATAAGTATTGTGATTAATGCGCTTCTACGTAAAGAATCTTAAACACATATAGATAAGGTTGACGGCAAAACGTATTTGCCCAGACACGCTTCAGTTTCTTACCTGTGGTGGCAAACCGACAACGCCCGAATAGGCGAGACCCTGCGGAATGACCGTAAGACCCACTGTCAGACCCGCTATGAGATCGCCAAGGGCATCGCTCAGATTGTACTTGGGCAACCAATTAAGGATGGGCAGACGTTTCTTTAGCGTCTTCATGCTGCAGATATTTCTGAAGCGGCGGCTGCAACTGGAGTCGCTGGAATCATTTCCCCGTTTGGCTGCCTCCAGCTGCTCGAGACTCTTGTATTTGGAGGTGCGATGATCGGTGATCAGTATAAACTCTGTCGAGGAGCTGCGAAATTGCGCCTCCAGATTGTGATTGAGTTGCGTCTTCTGGCGAAATGTGACTGCGTTTTCCAGCGTTGACATCCTAATCTTGTTAACCGTGATCTTGTCTGTGTAAAAACTGACTGAATAGAAATTTAGATGGCACAGACATAATCAGGCCGATGCTGCGGCTGCTGCTGACTGCTGCTGCTTCTGCTGAATGCTGCTGCTGCTGATTGCTGCTGCTGCTGCTGCTGACTGCGGCTACTGCGACACGCGGCTCTTATCGTGTTTGTACAGCCAATGGCGTAGATGTGGGAGCGGGATATAGGTTGTATGTTTCAGTTATCTGATTATAATCTCACACTTGACGATGACCAGCCCCCGGTGCTGATGTTGTTTGTCCAACTGCCACAAAATTGTCAGCTACTGCTCCAAATTTTCCATTTATCAATCGGCCTCTGAGTATATCATTTTTATTGGGTGAGCAAATATTGATGCATGTCGATATCTTGCTAAGTGCGTTATATGATCTAGTTCGCTTGGATATAGCATAATTAATTATTAAAAATATGTACATAACATTTATAAGTAAAAATTCGATTGTATTTGACGCCATCTTTTTTACCTTTGCATATTTCCTTTAAATATCCCTACAAATATCCCTAGTTTCAATTGACAAAAGCTGCTTGCTAAGACCAAAGCTTGCACAAGAATATTAAAATTACGAATATATTTAAATGCTTTGGCGTTTATCGAATTTGTTACGGGTGAACTGCTGCTAATATAATATGTATATAGAAAGCAACATATAAAATTAAATGAAAGGAATGTTTGCACATATGTGCATTTTTAATTACTATTTAAGAGCTTGAGTTCAGTAATAGGAAAATGTCAATTTTTCAAAATTATTTGAAAACTTAATTTAATTGTTATTGATATTTAATTCAATTATTATTTAAAAGCATAATGATTATTTTGTTCTTTATGTATTTATTCGCATATATAATTCGCAATCTAATTACTTCATTCATTAGTAGCTAAATAATAATCTTATTATATTGCGCTATTTATCGTTAAATGTCTAACATAATTAATCAAATATTTTTGACACCTATTTACATTACAAAATTTATCTATTAAGCTTGTAAAAAGGTTGCCTTTAATGCCAACAACAAATCTGATCTGTAAACCAAAGTCAAACCCAGTGGTGATCACATTTTCCGTCGACAAGGCTTACGAGTTTTAAAGCCTTTTTATTAGCTATATGCATATACATATATATACATATATAACTAAGTACAACTGCAATGAGATCACTTTTTATAATAAAACGCAGCTCGTCTGTGCCACGTCTATTGATGGGTGATTTGAAAAGTTGTTTAGCGACAAAGGCGCTGTGAAAATGCCTTTTCATGTTCAGATGATGCTGGCGCTGATGTCACGGGGGAAATGCCTTCATTTTGTTATTTATAAATTGCATTTGCCTTGCTCTTTATTGTTGTTGTTGCAATTGTCTTGTTAGGCAACAAAGCCGGCGTCTATATATATATATATATATATATATATCTATATATATATATATATATATGTCTATATATATATATATATATATATATATAGGTTTATATTTCATGTTTGGTATAAAATGTCGACTAGGGTAGCGACTATGATCAGCTATTTTTAGAACTTTGCTCGCCCTGCTTTTCTGGCTATTTTCAATTTTAGCCGTTTTTCAGATTGCTCGAACTTGTCTTGTCACGGCGCGAAAGCGATTAAAAATAGAGTTTTAAGTTTTTCAGTATTCATTTGGTTTCTTTGGGTTTTCGCATTGCAATCGCATATGTATGTATAAATATATTTATTTTTATTTTTTTTAGTGATTTTTAGGATCTAGGGTTTTTAATTGAAAGATATTCAAAAGTAAATATAATATCTTAAATTAATAAAGATAAAATTCTGTATAGTATCAAAAAGCTATTCTACATTCAAAACTGTTGAGCAATAAAATTTCGAAATATTGAGCCATGGAAATTTGTAGGGAAAAGAAGAACAATTTACTTATTATAAAAAGAAAATATTCTTTTTAGGCGCACTCAACATATAGTTTTTATGGCTTGATATTATTTGGCTTGTCTTGTTTAAAATAAGACAAATGTAATCCACATAAGCTTGAGAGATCAACTTAATTAAAATAGAATTATAATCGAAATATTCATTCTTTTATTATGACGTGGGCTCATTCTGGATTTTCAAATAATGTCTATATCTGCATGTGTTTTAAATATAACCCAAGCAACGCCCACGCCACGCCTACAAAGCAAATGGCAAACATATGAAATACATTCCTATAAATAGGTATTTCGAAACTAATTTTAATATTTTTTGCACGTAAATATCGGTCACGAATGATATTTTCTAGACATATGCAAATGCCGCAATTCAAACAAATCAAATTGTCGACAATTCTTGCTAAGATTTTTAATTGCCTTTTTATGATTTTGGTAACTGTGGCTGTGTGTATACAAACATATTTTGATGGCTAATAGTTTTTATAGTTTACATTGCTTTATTTGTGTGCAAATATTTTGGTCCAACTTTAAAGGATTCGAATACCATTAAATGGCGGTTTCTTTTTAATTGACTTTGCGTTTTATTTATTTATGTCTATATATTTGATGTGTATATATTTGGCTTAGAAACTAGATGAACGTCTGTATACAAAAGCGCTTTTAGCGCTTAAGTCAATATTTGAAAAATTAAACAAAAAACAAAAATTACGTTTGCCTTTCCATTAAAGTGAGCAACTTTATGGTTAGGTGCGAAATAAATAGAATAGCATCCAATTTATTTTTAGCCAACCAAAGTATTGAAAAGTGCTGAAAACTGAAATTTTCAAGAGGAAACAATTGTTTATGCGAATATTTTTTGCTCAAATCCAAACAAAACATTTGCAGATTGATTGATATAAATATAGCAAACAGTCAGGGACGAAATAAGAAGCTAGTTCACATAATCAATTAGTTAATTATTATATAAACAGATTCTGAGGGGCTTCAATTTTTTTTGTGAAAATCATGCTAAGATTGACAACGATTTTTTCATGTAAACGTCTCGGATCCATATCTACCATTTGCAAACTCCCATAACTTTGTCAAAACTGAACCGATTTTCATGTTTGATGGCATTTTGGTGATGATTTGCCCTGAATATTAAATCTACGTTGAAAATATATGCATTTTTGAAAATACAATTTTTTGAATTTTTTTGAAAAAAATCATGTGGTCCCCCCTTACTCATTTTTGAAAAAAAAATTTTTCAAAATTTAGAATTGCGAATTTATATTTCTAATCGATTGTAATAGTCACAATAAGCATAAAAAACAAAATTTTAGCCGATTCTGAGGGGGTCAAATTTTTGGTCAAAAATCATGCCAAAATTGACAAAAATGTTGACATGTAAAGGTCTTGAATCCATGGCTCCCATAATTCAAACTCCCATAACTTTGTTCAAAACTGAACCGATTTTCATGTTTGATGGCATTTTGGTGATGATTTGTCCTCAATATTAAATCTACGTTGTAAATATACGCATTTCTGAAAATAAAATTTTTTTAATATTTTTGAAAAAAATCATGTGGTCCCCCCTTACTCATTTTTGAAAAAATTTTTTTTTCAAAATTTAGAATTGCGAATTTATATTTCTAATCGATTGTATTAGTCACAATAAGCATAAAAAACAACATTTCAGCCGATTCTGAGGGAGTAAAATTTTTGGTCAAAAATCAAGCCAAAATTGACAAAAATGTTGACATGTAAAGGTCTCGAATCCATGGCTCCCATAATTCAAACTTCCATAACTTTGTCAAAACTGAACCGATTTTCATGTTTGATGGCATTTTGGTCATGATTTGTCCTTTATATTAAATCTACGTTTAAAATATACGTACTTCTCAAAATAAAATTTTTGGAATTTTTTTAAAAAACCATGTGGTCCCCCCTTACTCATTAAAAAAAAAATTATTTTTGAAAAATTTTGAAATGCAAATTTATATTTTTAATCGATTTTATTGGTCACAATTAGCATAAAAAACACCATTAAAACCGATTCTGGGGGAGTCCAATTTTTGGTCAAAAATCATGCCAAAATTGACAAACATTTTGACATGTAAAGGTCTCTAATCCATGGCTCCCATATTTCAAACTTCCATAACGTTGTCAAAACTAAACCGATTTTCATATTTCATGTCATTTGATGCATTATTAAAAGAAAAATTTCGAACAAGTGAACGAGTACCTAGTTTTATTTTATCATTAAAACTACGGCTGCTATTTATAGCAACACCTCTGATGCCCCGTCCACTTGACAGTTTCCACTTAACATTTTACAGCCGGTAGTGGTTCACACAGTCTAATAAAATTTACATGATATTCTTGTTGTTTAAAAAAAATTTGTTTTTGTTTTTGGGAGGGGTCGTCCAGATGTTATAGCCACTATTGTTTATCCAATTAATTCATGTGCTCGCTGTTGTTTTATATTTTTAAGTGCTTGTTTTTATGGGATTCCACATGAATTGTGTTTGTGCTCTATTATACAGCTTGTGGCATGTAAAATAGATCTACTGTCAACAATTCTTGTTAACAATTATTATGTTAGTGACAACGTCTAGAACGACAGATTGATGCGATATTTTTTTTTGAAGATCTACAAAATTGAGTTAAAATAATAACAAACAAAATATTCGTCAGCGACCTTAGCTAGAATGAATGTACAGATGTATGAATGTAGATTAGAATTTTAATAAGTGGATGTCTATGCATAACTAATTTGCCGACTGGCAACTTCGGGTTGTAAGGTCAACTTCTAGTTTAAAAAAACAACAACAACAACAACAACAAAAAGCAATGCAATCACCAAAGCGTGACGTCATTGATCATTAATGTATTTACAAACATAGCTCCGAAAACTTGTTTGTTTAAATTATAAGCACAAGCCACGATTATGTAAGTTGAAAATAAACATTTGTTTTGGTTGTGTGACTGGTGTCGCACCCGGTCGCTTTCATGAATGACTTTCATTAATTGCCGTAAGTTGAGCTCTATCATGTGTTGACCCACATTTTCGATACGCCTCTTAAAAATGGTACACTGTTGCAGTTTGCTAAAAAAAAAAACTTTGTAATCGGTTTATGAGCGCACGCCGGGGGACATATTACACGCACATACATATTTAAAAGGTGTCTGTAATTGATATTCTCTCACGCTTATGATGTCACACACAGAAGGCACAAAGGAAGAACAATTACAAAGCGAAGCGCAATAAGAAGTAAAATGTACTTGAATGTCACGCATACATGCAGAAGTGAAGACACAGACAGGGAGAGTGCGAGTGCGAGTGGTTTATTACAATGAGAGCGTAAATACATAGGTGAGAGCGTAAGTTACAGTGCGTTCATCATTCACAACTTTACCACACAATAAAAAAGCTTTTTTTTCATTTCGGTATTTTTCATAGTCATAGGGCAGTTTCAGTGACGTAGTTTTGAAGATGTGTATGATAGGGGGGTTAAAATTAAAGACTGAATACTTGAACATATATGTATGCATATTATATGTATGTAAATATAATTTTTGTTATTATAAATAAATCTTTTTAAATATTCAAATGAAAAATGTGTAAATAATTTGTTGATTATAAATAAAATACTGGAATATTACATTTACTTACATACTTTGTTTCGACTTAAAATAAACAGACTAAGGTCTTAAAATAAAATAAAACCTATGACCAGAAAGTGGTATTCCTTGAATTGTACCCGGCTGCCAATATCGGCAACGGCGCCTCTGCCAAGATAGCACAAGCCGTTGGTTCAAAGGTAGTACGTGCTGTTGAAGCGGTAAGCAGCATGGTGTGGGTAAGCAAGCATACATCGCAATGCGTAAATAACACAAATGGGCTCTCACGTTCGTACGTTCTCTTTCCATAAAGTTGCTCTCCGGCTCTCGCTGCGCTCTCACGCTCACACGCTCTCACTGTGAAACTTGAGCTTTACTACGATTACTATAGTCCAGCCAGAGACTCTGGGCTGCTGCTGCTGCTGCTGCTGTTGGTCTCTGGACAAGGCGTAGCACATTGACGACTCAGTATCGAACCGGCTTTCTACAACAACGGATTGGAAACGGAACAAATGAAACCTAAAGCTCGGCTATAATGTGTGTTGTCTGCTTGCCAAAGGCATGCCACTTTAGTCTGAGTTGTATTAGTGAGTGGAGAAGTGGAATTTACTTGTGATGTGTTATATTGTGTCATAAAAAATAATCAAGAACCCCAAAAATCTAAAATCCAAAAAGCTTTGGTGATTAAAATTGTGCAGAGTGCTTTAAACAAATTAAAATTGAATTACGAGCGGTGTCAAAAGTGCTTACGGGGGTTGTTCCCGGCAAGGAAAACTCTGTTCGTGGAAAAGCTGTTGTTACTGTTGTTGTTGTTGTTGTAGTTGTTGTAGTTTTTGTTGCGTGAGAAAAATCAATTTTGCATTTGTGCTGCCGAGCAAACAAAACACCAAAGCGAAGCAGGACAAAAGGACAAGGACCAAGCCCAAATGACATTTTGGCCTAAGGACAAGCGTATAATAGAACCGATGCTATCATGGCCGATAGCACAGATCCAGGCAGGCACAAGGATCCAACCATAGATGCCGGCGCCACGCGAAAACCGCAACGGGATGACGCCGATGTGGGCAAGGACGTGCCCCCAATACCAGCTGTTCGGCGTCGCCATGCGCATGAGCGTAAAACCGTTGAGAATGTCGAACAGCAGGAGGAGTCAGCGGAAACCAAACAGCTGGAGACGTCCACCGTGACGCGCACATATATGAAGACCATAACCACATCGCTGACCACATCGAGCAGCAGTCTGGAGCAGTTGGAGACGCCGCCGCAACGCTTGCGTGAAAAGGTGGCGCAGTACGAGAAGGTGTGGTCCGATGGCACCGGCAAACGTCCGGCCGAGCAAAATACGGACGAGCTGCGGCAGCAGCAGACGGACGATTACGATGAGGAGAATCCCTTTGATATTGATGTGCATGAGATTGAGCGGCGTTTGCGCGAGGAGCGACAACGCGGCCTGGCCGAGGCGGAGGCAGCCAAGCTGGCCTTCCAGCAGGTCCATCTGCGGCACACAACACCACCACCACGTCGCGTTGCGGTGACCAGCGAACAGACGGCGAGTCCATTCAATGTCACCTTGAAGACCACCAGCCGCATGAGTCCCGGCGCCGAGCTGAGCAGTGTCGAAGATCAGCTGTCGCCGTTCAATGTCACCCTGCGCACAACACGACGCACCGTCAAAAAGGATCTGAGCCGTCAAATGGAACTGGAGCGTTTCCTCGACGGCGAGCGGACAGTGCGCGAGGTGCCGGCGGCGGATGGGGTGCGCACCATCATCACCTCCTCGATGACCAGCGATGGCGGCTACGCCGAGGAGAAGATTTATCGCCATGGCGAGGGCTACGTTTCGCCGCGTGATTCACCGTCCAGCGACCGTTCGAGCATCGATATGACGGCCGGCGGCCGACGTATTCTAATCAAGCTGGCCGACGAACTGGAGCCAAGTGGTGCTGGTGCTGGCGATGAAACAGACGGTTCGGTGCGCGCACGCATTCGCCAGTTTGGTGGGCAGGACGATGGCGACGATGTTGCTATGGCAACGGGTAACATTGACATTACCGTGGGTAGCAGCAACCCCCGCAGGCGGCAGCGTTTGTACCAGCAAACAATGCTGCATGAGGTGGGCGGTGGCAACGAGCAGACGCCACAACAACAGCAACAGCAACGGCAACGGCCAAGCGAACTGTCATGGCAAACAACGGGTAAATCAACAACAAGGACACTGCTAACATCCACGCCGATTGGCACGAAGGAGCAACCGCAAACGGCAACGCCGGACGAACTGTTCAGTCCAGCGGCAACGTGCCAATTGCGCGGTTCTTCGACGGAAGAATCACGACAAATTGTTAGCCACAAAACGATAACCAGCACAACGACAACAACAACGCAATCCGAAAAGTCGCAATCGTCGCGTAAATCAATCGGTTTTGGTGCCTTGAGTAGTCCTCAAAGTGCCGCGGCTGGGAATATCTCGTTTACCGCATCGCAAATACGCATCAGCGACGACGTCAGCGATAACGCGCACGTCATCGATAACGATTCCGATACTGAGGGCGTGCCGGCCAGCAGTCTTGTGATTGTGTCCACGCCCACGCGCTCCACAACGCCCTCGTCGGCGCACGCTTTGAGCGGCATCGGTACTTTCAGCAAGAGTCTGCGCCAGGATAATCAGACTCTGGCAACGCAAAGTAACCGCCAACACAAGCACGATCACGACAACGAACACGCACACGAACACGAAATCCAGGAGTTCCAATCCACAATGGCGTCGATCAATTTCGCACGCAGCAATTCCCAGTACGACAGTCACATCAGGGAGAAACGAGGTAAAATACCCAAAAATGAGGACAATTATTTGCTCAGTTAGAATAATTTCAGAAAACCCAGTTTTACTAGTTTACTTGACTGGTAGATACGCTGTACCCAGCTGTGAGCTTTCGTAATATGAATTTTCATTGTTTATTGTCCGACCTTTAGCCTGCACAAAACTTTAGTGGGAGGTCTTTCAAAATGTGAAATGTTCTTAATTATACAAATAAAATATTTATGTTTATTTATTTTGGTTCAGGGTTCCAAACATTGCTCTTGGTTTGCTTAATTTTTACCCAATTTCAGTGAAAACATTTAAGAAATTTGCATATAAATTTGCATTATTATTAAGAGAGAAAAAATTGATTTAGATTCTAACCGTTTCGGTTCGTTAGAATTGTATTCAGGTTTCTTCTCGACTATCGATCAGCTCAAGTAAAACACGTTGTCTGTGGCCTCCACTTGTTTGATTCGCTTTTGGGTTGCTCTCAATCTCCTATCATATCACTTTTTGCAAGTCTACTATGTTATCGCATCGCTTTTGCGAGTGATATAATAATTGCGAACATTTTTTTTGTTTTTTTTTTGTGCAAAACTGATAAGCCACAATAGGTAGAGTAAGCAAAGTACAACAAATATTTTAACTACTGAGAGTATGTTGCTTCCGATTCAGTGTTTGTACACTTGCCTTAAGTTCACAAATACAATTGGTAATTGGTTTGGTTAGTAAATAAACATTGAGTATTTGTACAAGCAAACAATTATTCACATATTTTCACCTGTGAGGGTTGACAACAAGGGTTGATAGTCAGAAAACAGAGTTTTTTTACCATAAAACCATTAGACCCGAAATTTAAATTAGGTATTATATTTCTTAAAATCCGTAAAAAAGCTTTCTGCTGAGTGAACAACCAAACACAAGCGTAAATAAAGATTACATACTCATTAAATAAATGTATATATATTTTTAAGTACGAGCATTTTTTTTTTCTTATTTTATATTTCACTGGCAAAACCAGATAATTAAATCGACTACTTCAAACAATGACAATGGAATGTCGGTTTGGCTAATCGAACCACTCAAAAGAAATGTCTGATCGATCGATTTAATTTGTTGGCAATATAAAACAATAATCTTCTGGCATTTTTAACTATTTATTATTGGCATTTAAAGTATATTATTTTGGGAAGTTGTTTCTATTATTAGTATAACTTTAGAAAGAATGTAATTGTTGGTTAAAAGCGATGTTTCTAAATTGAAATGGTTCCAGAGGTGAAAAATAGATGACATGTTCTGCTAACAATAAAGCAAAATTCATCGATTTTGATATTTTTGTTTTTTAGTTAGAACAGAAAATAAGTATTGAATTTCATATTTGAAAGTTTACGTATAACTTATAATATGAACTAAAAATATGAAGATCTATCTATTGGAACTACTAATGCGTGTTTCCGCTCACCGACCGAACTAAAAAAAACTAATTCTAAAAATTAGGATGGTGGTTACTCGTGGTCATTGAATGTCAAGGTCGATTTGTTGTTTGTTCTGTACTTGCCGGTTTTGGGTCAGTCTATGCGTGTGCGTGACTGCGTGTGTGTGTGTGTGTGTATTTACTAAATAAATTATTGCCAAGCGATCGATAAATTTCTGGGCCCAAAATGACATCATCAGTTGCTGCTGCAGCGCCTTAACTTCAATATTTTAGCCGATTTTCTTGTTGTTATAACGCTAAACTTTTACTTGGCAATTTATATTATTTATATGCAGACACAGTGCGTTTGTTATGTATATTTACACTCAACTGTTGGCAAGCAGCAGCAACCTGCTGTTACCTCTTTTTTCCCTAGCCCGACAATTTATTGGCAGCCAAAAGCACTCGAAGCAACCACCCAAAAGAGCGTGACGTTGCCCAAGGGGTTGCTGTGGTGAGGGGGGAGGGGGGAGGGGGGCTTACCTGCCGCATTGCTCACTGATGCCTCTGTCTCAGCTGTGGGCTGTTATGTGACCTCCTATTGGGCTGTTATTATGTTAAGCACAACAAGCAATTAAGTGTCTGATTGTCGCACTAACTGTCTGTCTGTCTGTGCTGTCTGTGCGCTCTCTCAATTTTTTGGCTACACTTGTCGTTCAACTGCGAATGTATCTATATATCTAGCTTGTATCTACACATGCTTGAGTGGCTCTGACATTCATGCGTATCTATTAATATTATATTTATATCTGAGAGTAGGTGTGTTAACAATTTATCACTTTCAATGGTCTTCTTGCACGGGGTCATTTTGTTATTTATGTAATTGATTTTTCTAGCTTGAAGCGATTGCGGGGTATTTGAGTTATTCCATTAAGTTTAATCCACATCCCATCGTTCACTTCTATTTTGTTATTAATTGAGAATAATTTGTTAAATATATAACTACAAAGTGTGCTTATCTCTTACAAAATAAATATTTGTTTTCAAACCTTTTCGAAGGGCATTTTAAATTTCTGATGAACTATGTGACAATACATACAATAATATATATATATAATTTAATATTTTAATGTTTAATATTACTATATTTGGAAAAAACCCTTAAAGAAAGTTAATCCTTTAACAGAGTATCTATAAGTCATGACCAAATATTTGCTTAGCTAGTTAGTTCGTTAGTCAATTTAATATGACAATTAGTTGACATAAATAAAGTTGGCGTGCATGTCTTCTTCTTTTGACTCGGTTGTTAATGTCAACGGTAACGGTATCCTGCCAATATGTTTATATGTTTGCGTGTTTTGGCCACTTTTCTGTTTTGGCTGCTATAATTTTTCTTAGAAAAATGCTTTGCTTTCTTTGCTTGGAAAATGATGAGCAAAAACCAACATTGCGAGCTCACTGTTTGAGTGCTATATAGGCAAGATATCGGTATATAATGCGCACCACTCGATATTCGTTAACAAATTTATAAGCTTTACATCACGGCATGTCAAATGTATGCTAATTGACATGCCTTAGCCCCTTAATGTGTATAAAACTATTGATTGGCTCGTTGCTTAGTTGCCCTTTCGTTACCTTTTATTGGGTTTTCTTTGCCGAAGTTGTTGGGCTGAAAGTCCATTGACAGGTCAATCAAGAGTGCTTTATGTATTTTTAATAGTTGTACCAAATTATTGGCAAATATGCCGTTGCATATCAGTTACTAGGTCAACAGTAAATGCCATTAAAGCCACAATTCAGTGCCAAAATAAATACTTGTCTTGACTTTCATCATTTCAATATGAATGTGATTATGATTGGTTGACAGACATTCAATTCCATTCGTCAATGCTACATGAAAACGAAAATGAAGATAAACAAACAAACAACGTTAAAATAATAAAAAAAAAAATAAGAATAATAAAAAAGAGTTCTCTAGTCGAACGCAACTGATAAATACTCTATAACCAGCTAAGACATGCTCTAGAAATGTATTGGTTCTTTCTTATAGTCTAAATAATTTTTCATCGATTTTTTGGGTACTTGATCGTGTATTTAAAAAATAAAATATGCTTGATATTATAAAAAAAAAGCATGCATACAGAATCTAGAGTCTGAAAGAGATTTAAAAAGCATCCAATAATACCAACAAAAAGACCTGGATAAATAAAAAATCGATATTTATCGATTTATGAAAAAACCGGTGCTATATTTATAGAGTTTGTCAAATTTAAATACACACAGGCTATATCGAATTAGCTCGTCATGCTGATCAAGCCTATATATGCAATATACTATAATGTATGCTTTAGGGGGTCGGTAATCTTTTGTTTGTTGTTCACATTTGCACAATTGTATTATGACATTTTTTACCTATTTTTCGTAGGGTACAAACAATACTCAAATAGCGTTATCTATCGCTCAAATCTGTTTGTCAAAAGCCCAGAACGAACAGCAGCCGTACAACTGTCCGTCTCTCTGTCAGTTTTGTCTCTGTGAGATCATCGTTGAATTATTTATTTATTGATGCTGTTTGTAAGTGTTGTTCTTTCTATTATTGTTGCTATTGTCGTTTGCGTCGTTAGTTGCTGTCAGTATCAATATTTATTGTGTACAGCTTTAGCTTTAGCGGCTGTTTAATTGATGCCTAAAATGTGGTTGCGACAACTTGAGAGAAGTTGGCGCCCCACCGTTTGTTATTGAAATTTGAACCGCAATTTGTAAATTTAGAAGCGAAACAAGTTTATCCAAGTGATTTTTTCAAGTGCACAACTTGGTACAACTTTTTCTCAGACAATGCGAAGAACTTAACCTAGAAAGCATATGTGCTATATTGGTTTAAATCTTCTTTCAAATAAACGACACCCACATAAAAGTGGGCTAAAAAACAAAAAAAAAAATCCTATAGTTGTTGCGCATGTGGCATAGAAAATTATTTTATAAGTATGCAAAAAGTGTATTTGGCTCTTCAGCAGAATTCTACAGTTCGTGGGCTGTCTTTTGAAATCTTTTTATGGTGTGGTTCTCTCTTTTGTGGTTAGCTGTTTTTGGGGTTTTTGGTTTACAGAATGGGAAAAAAAAGAAAACAACTTGTCGGCTCGAGTGCTTAATCATTTATTTGCGTTCGCTATCGCTATCTGGTAGTTTAGTGAATGATATTAATAGAAAAAATAAATAAACTAGGTGCGTGTGTCAGTATATATTTGTATGTACGTTTGTATACTTTAAAGATATGACGCAATTCATTTCAATATCGAATAGCTCTGAGATACAATTTATGACATGCCACTGGCCATGTTGCGGATGTGTGAATGAATCTGGCAACCTGTGGAAACGCATTGAAGCGTTAAATGTTTCATGCGAGGTGCTCAGCAAATTGCAACGAACGTATCTTTAATCTTTGAAATTCTTAATTTGCCGATCACCTGTCGCCCACAGGTGAAACCGCATTGAAACACACCTCACTGAACTCATTGAATGTAAATAAAGTTTAACAGCGAATTTAAACAGTTGATATAATAATTATATAAATATATTTTTGAGCTGTATCTGAATAAATATAGTATGGAGCGTAAAAAAATTAACAAATGTATTTTAACGATGAAAAATATTTACATTAATCCACTTCCAACAGCGGAAATTAAGTGGGAAACTAAATCAAATTGTAAAAGAGGATTTCTTGCGAAAAGCCCGTTAAAAGTTCATATAAAGAAATATTGTGATGGTGAATCTCCATAATACATTTCTAATCGTCTTGATTTTTATGTTACAAACTCAACAAACACTCCCAGCTGCAATTTTAAGCAAATAAACAATTATTTATAGTCACGGAAATGCTCCACGTTTGCACATACAAGATTTCCGTTAGCATATGTTCAATATCCTCCATATTCCGTATACAACAAGATCCCCCGTAGTGCCCCTGGGCTCCCGGCTTTTTGGGCAGCCGCATTTACAATATGTTCGACGGTTTTTTGTTTATGCAAATGGGAAAAATTTTGGGGTTTGTGGGGGAAATCCAAACAATTGGCTTTACATAAACGTAAATAAACCATTTGTACACATTATTTGCACATTTTTTGAGTGTTTGTGATTTCTTTTATATTTTTGTGTGCAACTAAGCCAACTCAAATATATGGCGAAGACCGTTTCAAACTTTTACTAACTGTTTTTTCAATATTCTATTAAAGTTGTACTCTACCCTGCTCATAAAAGTACAGTTCAAATAAGTGCTTTCACAACTGAAATACGTTTTTTTCACGCTTATTAAAATTGAGAGAAAAAAATTGAAGATCGGTTAAACGTTTGCAACATATATTTAACTATTTCTTTTCAGTTGAACACAATTTAACTGCGTAGAGGTTTTGCTCATTAGAGTGCAAAAAAAATAAAGTAATAAACGTAAATAATAATCAGCAGCCGCATCATTATAATTATGATCATTAACTTACTGACTGACTGAACCATTGAAATAAATGTATACAAAATACCACTCTTGAATTTTTTTTTGGTTATTGTTTGTTTTCTTTTTGTGGTTCTTTTTCCGCTTTTGAATAATTTATGTTTGGTCTTTAGTTCTGCCCGAGGGTTTTTTTTATTTAAAACCACATTCGAGCATTTTCAGTTTTTTGTTTGCCGCCCGATCGGTTTTACATCGTTAGAAATTGAAATTTACAAGATACCCATAAGTCATTCAACCTAAACGCTGCTGTCGTATATAGGGCCTAACCTAGTTTTCTCTGATAATTGTTCAAAGCATTTCGCCATACTTTGTGTGTGGCTTGCTTGTGTTGAAAAATCGACAAAAATTCATTGCTTTTACTTTTTATTTGGACTTGGGTTGCTGAATTATTTTAAACATTTAGAAGTTTAACAATTATAATTGCGTTTATCTTTAATTATAGATTCTCTTCGCCTGACCTACATATGTCGAAAATTCCGTTTTGTTTTACTTGCAAACACTTTCAAAATACATTTCTTATATAAGTATACAATTTGCCATTTAATTTGAAAATAATAAGTAGTTGTTATTATTTATTTGCTATGCCCATAGGCACGCCTGAGAAAAGTTACTTTAAACGTTTTTAAAGCGATTACACTAGTTAACAAATTTGTAATGCAAATATTCATATTGCGATAATCAATTAGTAATATGAGGCAAAACATTTTCAACGAACAAGTAGATTTAAGAGTTATAGGTAAAATCGGACAAACTTTTTAATTTTTATATATACATATACAAATATAGAAATACGTTGCAATTCTGTATTTTCGGTATTTAATCTTCGACACTTGAAGGTAACCTTGCTTTCTGGCATTTTACTATGTTTGGGTATAATTTGTGTTATCTGGTATTTGGTTTTCAAGTGCATTCGTTTCTTATCTTTGCAACAATTAGCAAAAGTATTTGCTGATTAAAACATTCTTCATGTATACACAAATTATGAGTTCACAAAACAAAACAAAAATAAAACTAATACTTATCAACATTTTTAGCAATGAAACAACACAAATTTATATATTTTTACATACACACTGTATATGTTTCTATGTACATTTGCACATTTAATTGTTAACTAGTTTTCAAATTAGAAAAACGAGTAAGTGCCGAAAAAGCAATAACAGCTTTTGGCTGCCTTTAATTTATTCCCGCTGCGTCGGCTTTTGGCAATCAAATTCAGGTTTAATTAATTTGCAAGACGAGTAGGTAGCGAAGCTAAATTTTGGGCAAAACCACTTTATTTCGGACACAACATTTGTGACCATAAAAAAAATGATGTGCTTGTAATTTTCTGTTCATATTGGAAGCTGGATAAAATAACACTTCGAATTCTTAATGGGATTAGAGAATAGTTTTTCAACACTTACTTGTTGTTCATTTTGTTCTCCAATAGCCTTGATTTTTTGTATTGTCTTTATCTTTCCAAATCAATAACTAGTTTTTAAATTATATTAAACCTGCGACGGGTTTAAACCAGATTTTATTCTTCAATTCTGTATTCAATATTGTGAATTAGTGGCTCAACAAATGTATTTAGTTACTTGTAGGTGATAACTGTATAGTCGCAAGAAACATTTTCAATATACATATAAACTACAAAAAATAAATTAAAGAAAATACGTACAAGTCATTAAAATACTTTTAAGTTGTCACTGAAAATGTACATAAATTTGAATGTAAATTTTTGATATTTTACCTTGTGCCAAGTTCGTTTCATTGCTTAAATTTTCTTTAATGTAAGATATATGATATATACTTAGAAATGTTGCGATTTTATTGCTTATATCTCATTTAATATGATATATTAAAGAATTGTTTGTATGTTTAGAAATGTTGCCATTTTAAATGCAAAGATAAATAATTATGTGACAGAATTTAGTCTCTTGCAAATTGCTTAACCTTGAACTAATTTCTATTTAAATAAGCTTTTGTCAAGTTTTCTGCAAATTGCGTCACATAGCGCATACGATGAACAAAAATTATAAAATTCAAAAATTTAAAGAAAATAAAATAATTTTTTAAATTTCCATTTAATTTGACATGTAATCGAATTTGCTACGCATTGTAAATTGTGGCAACAATTAGCTTTAAATTTGACATTTGGTACAAGTCTGTCAAATTACGTGATATTATTTATTTTGTGTAATTTGCTTTTCTTCAACTTTTATTTGAACAACTGCAGAAATTTTCCATGTTCATAATTTTTTTTATTTGTTGCGGGAAATCTATTTTGGACGCATATTATGGGCATGCGTTGGCAAGCCGCCAGATTGAAAAAGACCACGCACTCTTTGTGTCCGAGGGGGTTAAGTTTTGGGATATGAAGGGGTTTGCTTCGACAGCTGCCGCTTTATGACAGCCAAGAAGCCATTCAGTTAGCCATCATTACTGCAGTTTTCCAAAAAAATGAATCACAACCATATAAATATATATTTATTTGGCTTTGTCTATTTTGATTTGTTAATAATTTACAAATAGCTGTTTTTTAATGCATTGTTTATTATTTCAATTTTGTGTATCGAAATTAAACGAAGGTATTTAAGAAAATCTGTTAAATATTTGTAAATATTTATGTTAATAAATTGCAAGCGCTTTTGACGCACAGAAGATAAGGTTAATAACACTTTTGGAAATTATTAAAAAAGCGTATTGTGAAAATTTAACTCAAATATAAGTTACCAAATGTACATCACACTTGTCGCCTCACAATCTAAATGCATTTTAATCAACATGATGTCATCGTGTTAATTTCAGTTAATATACATACACCTTAATTTACTGATAATTCAATTAAATGCAAACATTAGCTACATGCGTCGGCAACTTTTTGTTGCCCTGACACAAAATACACACATACAACAGAGCAGGTATCTACTTACTAGGAAATGTATCTTATCGGTTGTATTTAACCGGTATCTTTTTGTAGCACTGCACCTTTTATGCCGCCGTCTTCGAGTCACGTCAATTTTCGCTTGTCTTACATTTAATTAAAATTATACGAAACCGTATACACAATTTTTCTTATGTTTTCATTTCGCATTCTCTTTTATTTTTTGCAGAGGAGCAAGAACGTGTGCAGAAGAAGACATTCACTAATTGGATTAATTCATACCTATTGAAGGTAAGTAATTTGTCTTTCAATGTCTACATATCCGTTTAATCGATGCGACGCAAATTTGTATCGACATTCTATGGCATTGATATTTGCATATTGATTTGCATTGGCTAACAAACAAATCGTGCGATTTTTTTTCGAGCGGGAGATTTGGGAATTGTTAGCGGAAAGCGGCCATGAAAATATTTTGAGAGGCTCTGATACAGACGGCGCTGTATCTAAAATCAAAATGCGTGAATCTTTTAATTAATAAATTATATAATTTTGTTTAGATTGGCCTTTGTTTGGTGATATAGCCGATATAACTTTTACGTGCAGCAAATTGTCGATTGTCATTGCCAAATGCAGTTAGATGTGCAGCTGACAAGCAACTGTCTTCTAGCCCACTTTCACCTAGCCATATCCTTTCTAATTTAAACACCTAACAGCACCAATTTTTTTGTTCATCCATTCACTTTGATAATTGCCAGACATTCATGTTGAATTATAGCTGACAATTGAGGCGCCTCCAGATCGTTGTCGGGAGTGGTGCTTTATAAGACAAGTTAACAAATTATTATAAAATATATGCAAAGATCTAAATTGGGATAATACAATTAATGTTCGATTATTTTGATAGGCTTTATTCAAGAACTTAAAAAAAAAGTGTGCAAGTTTAAATACCCATAACAAATATTTGGCTTATACATATCTCTATTTATCCACCCAAGGTAATTTTCATAAAAAATACTTCGTCCGATTCTTCCTGTTAAAGTTTTCTTCGTATGTTGGAGCTTCTAATTAGTAAGTTTGACATTTTGGAAAACTAAAATGTTTCTCAAACGATCCGCTCGACTTTGTCATATATATTTACTGCAACAAAAAGTCGTATCCAATTTCATTAACAGCTTTAAAACTGATAATCATTTTTTTAATAGAAACCGGCAGACAAATGGATCGAGAGAGGGCATATTGCGATTTTAACTAAATTCGTCATGCTGATCAGAAATATATTCACTTAACATGTCTGGTCAAAGACAGCTCTTTAATTTTATAAACATTAAAACCCTTTGTAAGAATATACATAATATAGTTTGATTGTCCTATATATATACTATTATATAAAATATATATATATAATATGGTTAAGCTTTGTCAGTAGAACTATAAAGTGTTTTTTATATGTGACTGTTTCCAATGACCCCCAAACTTGATATTCATGCTCAAGTTTAACCGCATTATATAATGACCTTAGACTTTTTAATCATTACACACTGATTGCAACGTTATCACTTGATGTTACTTAAAAAATCTCATAAATCTTAAAAAAGAACAACATTTATTTGTTTAAATTTTACTCAACTCATGAAAAGTTTTAAGTGAAAGGAGTACCTAAAAAAAAAACACTCACACCCACAAAATTCAGTTAAGGCGAGTCATGTTCGTGCCTCCTATTGAGCCGTCAGACACACAACCAGAGATTCATGCCGAAAACTTTGGCATCCGACAATGTGACAGGCGTGTGATGTTGCTATTGTTATTGTTATTGTTGTTGTTCATGTTGGCTTGAGCGTATAAATTAGTTAATAAATTTTAATCAAATTCTGCGAACAATGTCCAAGCGGGTATTCGGGTCGCCGGATGAGTGAATGACAGACTGACTGAGAGACTGAGTGACGTAACTGGCTCACCTTGAACTGAAATAGTTACCCAAAACTTGTATTTATTTGTTATTTTGGGTCCGCCCATTTTCAGTCTTATTGGATACATATCCAGTTACAATTTGTGTGAACGAAGAAGTACAAATAAAAGTATCTATGAGATACAGGCACTGTTAGGTGTTGGCGCTCACGGCGCAAATTGACTGATGCTCAATAAACAAGTACAAATTTAATAAATTACTTTAAATTAGCACGTCGTCCAAGCGACATTCTAGACATATCGACAATTTCATGCATTGCTTTCGATGAAATGTGCTAACGAAGTGTTGTGCAATTGCAAAGCAAAAGCAAATAATAATAAAATTTAAAATTCTCATTGTGTATACTAAAAATGACTAATTTGCATATTGCATAACGGGTCTACAACTCTGCAAGTCAACTAAAAAATATGACTTCAATCATCGATCTCATGACCTGCCCACGCCTTTATAAAAGTTCCCCATTTCCTTGGGTTCGGCTGCATTAAGCAGTGCTGTCATGTTTTGAAAGGTTAAAAAGGCTATTTTCAGGTCGAAATAATGACAGCTAAGCTTAAAGATATATTTTAGATATCTTCTGCTCATTAAAAACATGTTTTAAAATATTAATGATTAATGAAACACAATGTTGTAACTCGCATTCATACTTATATTTAAATTTGAGAATTATATTATTTTTTTATAATTTAAAAATCCATTAAAATCATGCTGAAGGTCACTAAGGAATTATTTATTTATTATATAAAATATAACAATTTGCACTTTCCGCTGGTTTTTATGATATTTTTGCAATTCATCTTTGATACCAGCTAGATTAAACAGGGGAAAATGCGAAATTTGGCATCACTGGCAGTGTGTATCTGCGACTCCTTTTATTGCCAGTCACTTTGTCGAGTGAGCGCTTTACGACTTGTGTTCTCTTTGGCTGCCTTATCGAGTTGCAATGCCTGCAATGGCATTCAAAGCCAGTGGAACTGGTTTTTATGGCCGGCCGGCAAAATGTTGTACATGTGCTCAAGCGCAAGAGATACAAGAAATGCCGGCTCACGTCTGCAGATTGAAGTTGTATTAAAAGATAACACATTAGACACAAAAAAGCAAAAAAAAAAACAAAAAAAAAACAAAAACGAATGTCGAGTGCTCTGAAGAAAAGTGCATTAAATCAACGTTCGGGCGGAAAGTAAGTCAGTGGGCGTTGCATATTGTTGCGTGGGCTCTTGCGGATTGTGAGTTGTGCGGGTTAATGGCAGCTGCCACCGCCGGGCTAAGCCGGGCCAAGATTGTCCGGGCCACACATGCAAACGGAACTGTTGCTGTCATTAATGCAGCATTGTTGCCTGGCTTTTGCAGCCAGCTAGCACTCTTTATAGGCCAACGCCAGTCTGGCTATGAACTTGGCTTGCACGTTGCCACTTCGCGACGACTTTGCATGACTCGGGCCACAGTCGCTTCATGTTGCCAATGTGGCTTGTGGAATTTCTTGCATTGGCAAATTCCGTAGACGACTTGGGTGCGTGTCTTTGAGTTATTCTTGGAACTAACGCACAGCAAACAATTGCAAAGAGTTGAAAAAAATGGTTTCTCCACCAGTTCCATATGACGATTGCATGATAAATGTTTCAAAAGTTCTTGCTTCTGTGCTCGATAATATCTATTTATATTCTAAGAAGGTAAATAGTGGTTAGAAGTAAGCCTGGTATAACATTGGTTACAGTAAGATGTCGAGGATTCTTGTTCTCTATTTTTTATATAGTGATAATTTTTTGTCTATTTGTCAATGCATCTCTGATTATCAACACAATTTTCTAATTTGATGCAAAAAATCTATGTTCATTTCGGACAACCCAAATACTAAACCTAATAATAAAAAAGGAAAACAATTTATAATAAAACAATGTTATGAAACACGTTTGTGTATAAACTTATCGTTGAAAATTACTTTCTAATTCCTATATTTCCTATACGTTTACTTGCCTACCCTTTTTATATATAAAGGCCAGCCCTTTTACCATTTCCATTTTCGAAGCAAAATTAAACTACTTTCGAAGGAATTTTCTTAAAGATCGTTCAGGTTTTTACAATTTATTCAAATAAAAACCAAATATGTGTTAAAAAGCTTTTCTGTTGAAAAGCTATAATTCATCAATCCAGAAGTTTTCGAAATGAACATTCTATTAGAATATAGATCGAGACGACAAGATGTGGGCTTATTATTTTTCACTAGATAGCTGCTTTTAGTTCTTAGATCAAATCCTTTAATATAATACATAAAGTATTGGAATAGTGTGTCAAAAATTAAAATTGTCCATGACAGACAACGAACAAACATGAGAAGACAAAAGCTGTTACAAAAGTTTGACACAATTGCTAGACAACAGAATAAATTGTACAGAAGAGTGTAAAAAGAGGCGTTTGCAGTGGAACAAGCGGAAATACAGAAATTGATTTCGCATTGTAAGTAGCATAGTTTCTTGAAGTTGCGTTAACACAAAACAACTTTTGCGACTTGAAACAGACAAAACTTTGCCCGTCATTTGCATGTCCGCAACAGTTGAGGCAAAGTTTTTCACAAACTATTTGCCTTGACTCGGTCTGACTTTTGGGTTCTACCCTTCACACGCACACAAACTACGAACCGGGGACACGGCTCAATTAAATAGTATACTCAAATTGTAATGCCTGCCTGCGCTGGATTTCTTTGGTTTTGTCGGTGCCACTTCCGCCGTAATGCCATTAACTTAAATTGCAATCTTTGCGGTGTATACAGCTTAAATAAATGCCCGCGCGTGCTACTCGACAATTTGTCTGGCCAGCCATCTAAACAAATTATCGCAATGCCTAGCGATTTCAACTATTTTAATTAATTTAATGTAGTTAACGTTAATTATTTATCTGCTTTTTTAGTACGTCTTTACGACAAATTTGAAACCTGAGTGCGACTAATTCGTCAATACGATTAAAATTATAAGACGCATTGGCGAAATCGTTTTGCTATTTGATTACATTGGTTGAGTTATGTATTTAAATTTTGTGTGTGTAACATGTGCAGTTTATTTATCGATATACAGATAAGTATGTTTGTTCGTTATGCACATACTTAATGTGCTCATAAAAATCCCATTAAATGCTGCAACAAAAGGCACTTCAAAGTCGGTGTCGACGTCTGGTCATTTGGTTTTAATGCTCATTAAATATTGCATTTATGCCCAAATACGTACATATTACATTCATAAATATAAACATATATATTCATTTGTGCAGCATGTACTTTTCAATAGCTTGCATTAAAGCTACAAAATTAGTCATAAATCTGCATAAGTTTAAAACTACGTAAATTTGTTAAGGAAAGATTTAACTGACTAAAGTTTTGCAAGGATTACAAAAATTTGAGCTCTTTCGTAGCTCCTTCGAATATGGATTAAAATTTGTTGTGGTGTATGTTTAACCTACTATATAAATTTATAAGCAAAAACTTCTGTTTACCCTAGAAAACTATTTATATATATCAATACAATATTGATGTTATCCTAAAGTAAATAATTAAAAAACATTCCTATTTTTTTGCAGCGTGTTCCACCGCTTCGTATTGATGATTTAATCAACGATTTACGCGATGGTACGAAACTCATTGCATTGCTCGAAGTGCTGTCCGGAGAACGTTTGCCCGTGGAGAAGGGTCGCGTTTTAAGACGTCCACATTTCCTTAGCAATGCGAATACGGCTCTGCAATTTTTAGCCAGCAAACGCATCAAATTAGTCAATATTAATCCCGCAGATCTGGTGGATGGGAGACCACCAGTTGTGTTGGGTTTGATATGGACAATCATATTGTACTTCCAGGTGAGTTGTAATCCACACTAAGCTTCAGTTATTGCCAATCCACACACAGTGCACAGTTTTCCACCAAAAATTGGAGCACTAGACGAGAACAAATTGGTTGCTAGCGGTACACTTTATCACCCCTATTTTAGAACACCAACTTATCAAGCACCAAATAGCTATTCACAATGCCAATTATATATGTAATTAACCCTCTATATCTTCTTTTTTGTACTTTATTTAAAAAAAAAATGTAAAACCAAATCTAACCAAAAACACAAGCTTCGTAAAAAGAGGCGGAAAAAGTTAGTTGTAGTTATAAATTATGCGCCACAGGTAGGTCGAAGTCGTTGTAAAAAAGTTTTGGTGTTGTACTTCGAACTTTCATTTTAAATAGATAAACTCTTAAGTTGGTAGTCCCAATTATAAAGCACCCATATTATTATTATTTGAACATTATGTGTCTTCCATTTTTCTTGTATTAAGTTGCTTACCCGTTTAATACGTAACTTTTCGACATTCACAGATCGAGGAGAATAGCCGCAACCTAGAATATTTGGGTCATGGTATTGGCGGTTCGGTTAGCTCCCTCGACAGTGTTGGCAATCATAAGGCTGGCAGTGATCTAAGAGCTGAGAAATGGAAGCAAGGTGCCAAGAAAACGCTACTCAACTGGGTAACAAATGCCTTGCCAAAGTAAGTGGAAAATTTTATTTTCGATACGATTTGAAGCTAACCTGTTTTCATTTACTTGCAGAGACATTGGTGTAGAGGTTAAGGATTTCGGCGCCAGCTGGAGAGACGGCGTCGCTTTCCTCGCACTTATCGATGCAATCAAAGCGAATCTGGTCAACTTAGCTGAGCTAAAGAAGACCAGCAATCGCCAGCGTTTGGAAACAGCTTTCGATGTGGCCGAAAGCAAATTGGGCATTGCCAAACTATTGGACGCTGAGGATGTGGACGTACCCAAACCGGATGAAAAGAGTATAATGACATATGTGGCGCAATTCTTGCACAAGTATCCTGAACCTAAGGTGTGTGTATATATTAAACTGTTTGTACTGACTGAATAATGGATAAATACTGCATTTTTCGCATATTTTCCTAATTGTTACATTCACCTGCATAAGTGATAAACGCGTGAACAATTTAAACATATTGATATTTTGTTGGAAAATCAAAACTAATCGAAAAATTTCTAATAATTATTTTGTGCATACCCTTATCCAATTGAATTTAAGAGAATTTTCCAAGATTACGTCAGATATTCTAATCATTAGAGATAGATAAACATATAATGAATAAAAAAGAGAGCAATTTTAGAAAATTCACCCAAAAATGGGTAGCACAATTGAGATAGGTTAAAAAAAAAAATGTATTCCTCTAGTTTATGTAAGTAGCTGTTCTAAAAATTATATATAAACATAATTAAATTAATTTTTACAGGGTGCAACCCGCGACGAGTCGCATGTGCAACAAGAAGTGGATGAATTGCGTCGTTTCCTGCTGGAAAAGACCACCGAATACGAGCCGATGGTCATGAATAGTTCGTTCCCACGTGATTTTGGTGAATATCTGCTGGCGCGTTCTGAAGTCGATGCGCACTTGCCTGCTTACAACCGCCTCAAGCAATTGATTGAGACTCAGAGCGGTTTTCTGCAGGTCTCACGTCAGTCGTGGGATGAGATCAATGAGCTGTGGCAGCGTCTGCAATACCAGATGATGTACTGGCTCTGGCTATTGGACGCCGAGCTGCCCGGCGATTTTGGTGCTGTGGGCAAATGGCTGGCCGAGGCCGAAAAGCTGCTCATGGACAACGATATACCCAATGCAATGAATGAGGAGACAGCTGCTGTCATCAGTAGAAAGCTGGAGGAGCACAAGCTGTTCTTTGCCAATCTGCCGCGCATTGTGGCCATGTTCGATAATGCCAAACGCTCGCCGCTGGCCCAGCAGGTGCCATTGGAGCAGCTGCGCAACATGGAGCGACGTCTGCAAGAGGTTGGACCCAAGGCCGCTGAGCGTAGAATTCGCTTGAAATTCCTCGAGCACAAGTGCTGTCTGATTGCCTTCCTCAATCTGGTGGAGAACAAGATGCGTGGCTGGACCGGCAAGTACGGTCACGAGGAGAAGGTAGCCCAACAGCTGGAGCAATATAAGAACTTTGTCTCGCGCAACAAGATCTTCCAGGAGTTCCAAAAGGCATTCGTCGACATGCAACAAGTGGTCGATGAGTACAAGCGTGAGGGCAATGTTGCGCGCAAGGATATCAACGAAATTGATCGCTTCATGTACGACACCGAGGAGCGCTGGAAGCGTGTCTCCATGGAGCTGAAATGCTGTCAAAACTCGCTTGAGGAGGTCGTAACCTGCTGGCGCAATTGGAATCAATTGGCGCCCACCTGCGAGGAGTGGTTGCTGCTGGCCGAGCAGAAGCTGAATCAAAGCGAAGACGATCGCTTGGAGTTCTTCCAGGACATCACCGTGTGGAAGGATAAATTCGATGCACTGGCCAATTCCGCCAACTATCTGATTGCGTCCTGTGAGGAGCCCATCGCTCAGCAGTTGCGTCAGCGCCATGGCGCCCTAGCCGAGCGTTTTGAGCGCCTGTTCGCCAACACCAAGCAGTATATGCACGCTGGCGATATAATACGCTCCCGTCAGGAGTACAAGTCTGGCATTGAGCGACTCTCGAAGTGGCTGCGTGGCGCCGAGAGCGTTTTGGATCAGCGCCAGGTGCTGGGCAACAGCGAACAGATACGCCGCTATGGCGAGCAACTGCAGCAGCTGGCCAGCGAAATCGATGACAACGAGGAGCTGTTCAAAACCATCAGTCGCACCTTCCAGTCGCTTATACAGGATCTGTCGCGCGATGAGGTCGACAAAATGATGAAGCTGCTCAAACAGGAAAAGGAATCGCTGGTGCGCATACGCGCCCAATTGCCCGCTAAGCTGCATTTGTTCCATCAGCTGCAGATCCAGCAGGAATCATTGGAGGCGGGCCAAAAGGAAATCCATCAATGGCTGAGCGAAGCCGAACAGCTGCTCGGCACGCACAATCTGGCCGGCGGTCGCGAATCAATCAATGAACAACTGCACAAGCATAAAACTTATTTCTCGCGCACCGTCTACTATCGCTCCATGCTGGAGAGCAAGAACAAGGTGTTCCAGAATTTGGTCAAGGCTGTGGCGGCCGATGATAAAATCGATACGGCACCAGCGGCCCAACAAATGCAACAGCTGAACGAACGCTTCAATTACGTTATACAGAATGCGGGCAAATGGGAGCAGCGCTTAACGGATGCTGCCGGCGGCTGGAGTTGCTTCAAGGATAACGAACGTGTCGTCAGCGAGTGGCTAACACAGGCCGAGTCCATGCTCGTGGAGAAGCACATTGAGTCAAAGACGACAATTGAGACACAAAAGTACTTCTTCGAGCAGGTCAACGATCGCTGGATGAACGATCTGGTGCAATCGGCACAGCAGCTATTGACAACGCTGCCCAGCCAGGAACAGCCGGCGGTTGTGCAGAGCGTGGAGCAGCTACAGTCACGCTGGAAGAATGTGCTTGGCCAGGCGCCGTTGCATCTGCTCAAGCTGGAGTTCCGTTTGGACGAGAATGCCTTCTATCAATCACTGAAGGATGTCGAGAAAGAACTGCAGCTGGAACAGCAGGCGCTCAATCGCAATGAAGATGTCGACTCGATCCTGCAACGTAATCAACAATTTCTGCTGCAACAGGATGCGGTGCCACGTTTGGAGAGATGCCTGCAGAATATGCAACGTTTGGCCCAAGCGCATAGACAACAGCAGCCCGGTGATATTAGCCTGGATCAGGCCTATGATAATGCCAAGGCGCAGTGGCAAGTAATGTCCAACAGGCTGGCCGATATGCGCCAGACCCTGCAGCAAATACCCGCCCAATGGCAGGGTTACCATTTGAAATTTAACGAGATGATCGATTGGATGAACAGCGTTGATCAGAGCCTTAAAAATATTGTTAATGAGGTCAATACCATGGAGGAGTTTGAAAAGGAGAAGGTTGTTTTCCAGGTGAGTTATCTGAGATAATGCGAAAATTTGCTTTAAATTTAAACCCCTTGCTAACATTTTAAACGCCTGCATGCAGCTAAGGGAACTAGTGGTAATTAAAATTGCTTTTGCTTACCTATAATAAACATTTCTCTAAAGAAACCCATTAATCAAATTTATTTTCGCAGAAAATCTGCCAGGATGCAGATAACAAACGTGAGGACATGAAGTGGCTGGTCAAAACGCTGGATTCTCTGCTCAGCTATGCCACCGAAGATGAGGCTACTCTGGAGCAAAAGAAACTGGAAGATCTAATTGCACGCTACAAGAATCTTATACCAACCATTGAGATAACAATGGTCAAAACGGAGGTGTTCTCCAAGTGTTACACATATCGTCGGGAAGTGCACGAGGTTGTTTGCCTGCTGACCAAGGTCAAGGATCAGACGGCCAATATACCAGCGCCCGAAAGTTTGGATCGTGTCAATCGCTTAATTGAGGAGCAACAGTACGCCATCAATCAGCTCGATCATCAGCGGCCACACATCATGTCCATGCTACAACGCGGACGGGATCTCAGCAAGGATGTGCATGCGCCAGCTTTCGTCAATGCCGAAGTCAAAAATCTGGAGACCGGCTGGAATCAGGCATATACCGAAACCTCTGACAAGCTGCAAGCATTGAAGGGTACTCAGGCGGTTTGGAGCGATTTTGTCGATCAGAAAAACGACATCTTCTCCATGCTCCAAACAGCCGAGACCGAACTGCGCGCTTTGACGCCACTCCAAACAGATCCCAAAAATGTTAGCCAAGACCTAAAATCCAAGAGGGATTTGAATGTGCAGCTGCAGCAGGCATCACATCAATTGCTGCCCAAGCTGCATGCTCTCAAGTCGGAGCTGGCGCCGCTGGCTGCCGCCGACAAGCGTCCCATACTCGAGAAGGAAGTCACCGAGGTCGAGAAGATGTTCTTCAATACCATGGAGCATGTGAAAGATCGTGTTGGCTACTTGGAGGACTACAGTGCCAAGTGGAACAACTACAAGACGCGTCTTGCCGAGCTACAAGAGTGGGCCAACAAAGTGGCGCCCAAGAACATCGAAGCGTTGCAGTCTGAGGACCTAACGCCAGAGGAACGCGTTGTCAAGGTGCAGTCCTTCAAGCGCGTGCTGGGCGAACGCATGAAGCAGCTGGATCTGTTGGCCGCTGATGCATCCGAGCTGGCGCCGAAGGAGGGCAACGTTGCCGAAGCGAAGCGTCTCAAGGGTGAGATCTCCAAATTACAGGAGGTGCTCAGCGCCATCAATCGGAATGTGGATCATCAGTCGCAGGCCGTGCAAGAGGATCTGGTCAACTGGCAACAATTCCAGGCCGGATTGCAGCAAATCAAGCCCGCCGTGGAGCAAAGCGAAGTCAAGGTAAATAATATAGTTCCTAAACCTATCACACTTGAAGAAGCTGTTGCCATGCAACAAAATGCCAAACAATTTGAAACACAATGCCTGGAGCAACTGGACAAACTCCATGGCATATCAAACATCAGTCATAAAATGTTATGCAAAACCAATGCCCCCGATGAGTTAGATGCCATGCACTCTCGCTGGACTGCGGTCCATGAAAATGCTAAGCAGGCGAGCTCCAAGCTCGAAAAGCTCGTTGCCAATTGGAAATCATTCGATGGCGATGCTGCCAAGCTGGAGGATTGGATTGATCAGGGTGCACAGCAGATGGGTAAGCGTCCGGCTGTACTAAATACGCCGCATATAGACAAGCTCGAAAAGGAGCTGGTCAAGCTAAAGTCCTTCAACAACGAGATATCTCAGCAGCAGGCCAAACTGGTCGCACTCGGCCAGAACGGTGATCAAATTAGTTTGCATTTAGCGCCAGAGGGCGCTATTGCAGTCAAGGATCGTGTGAACAATATGAAGGGCAAATTGCAGAAGCTTTCAGAGGCCACACGTGGCAACATCAACGAAGTTTCCGATGCTATTATTTCGCGTCAGGACTTCAATGCTAAACTGGTCAACTTCTCCAACTGGATGGAGCAGCTGCGCAACCAGGTTACCCAGGTTGAGGAGATCAATCCGGAACGCGTGGAGACCAGTCTGCATGTTATACACGCCTTGCTGCAGGAGCATGCCGATAAGAAGCCCAGCTTCAATGCCATCTACGATGAGGTTAAGCAGTTGGCTCTTGGCGCCACACCTGAGGAGTCAAATGCACTAAATGATGCGTATACCGCCCTTGTGGTTAATTATCAGAATCTGGAGTCCAATATGCTTCAAAAGAAGGCCGCCTTGGAGAAATGGACAGAGCTTTTGGGTTGGAAGCATGATACTGAATCGCATTTGAACTATTTGAAACATCAGTTGGAGAAGCCCGAGGGACCTGCCGTTGAGGAGCTTAAGAAGGCCATCGATGAGATTGATCATCTGGGTCAGTGTCTTAGTTACTGGAAGGGTCAAGCCAAGGAAATCGATGAGAATCCAGCTATCCAATTGCGCGATGCACTTTCTCGCCGTCCGCTGATTGCCACACAGATCGTTAACGATGTGGAAAATAAGCTGGAGAATCTAAAACTCCGCTCACAAAATCAGCAACAGCAACTGCAGCAGATGACGGTGCGCAAGGACAAGTTCCATGCACTGGAGCACAACTTTGACCAGGCGCTGCAGGAGAACCGCGCCAAGCTTGAGCAGATCTTAAAGCAACATCCCACACTTAACAACATCGATCAGATCATTGCCGATCTTGTTGCGCTAAACGATGCGCTCAAATACCAGGCCGATCTCAAGAATCGCATACACGACGAGGGATCTTTACTGATGCGCGAGGATATTGCCAGCATGCCGGCCATTCAGGAGAGTCTTCTGGTGTTGGATAAGAACTACGATTCGCTGCAAAATGAAATTGCCGACCGCATACAGAAATACAATCTCATAAGTCAAGCATTGCGCGAGTATGCCGAGTCCAAGGATAAGTTCTCCAAGGAGCTGAAGAAAGCCGAGGATCTATTCAATGCCATACCCCAACAGCCGGGCGATGAGACTGCGCTGCATCAAGCTTCGGAGAAGACACGCAAAACCATGGAACAGTTGCGCAAATCTAAGATGAATCTCGATGAGCTCGAGCGACGCGGCAACAATGTGGCTAAATTGTTTACAGCCATTGGTGAGCCGGTGCCTCAAGAGGTGCCCCAAGAAGTTGCTGCTGCCAAGCAACATTGGCAGGATCTGCACGATAAGACAGCCAAAAATGCGCATGTTTACGAAACTGAAGCAGTCATTTGGTCACAAATTGAAGATGCCAAAAAGGACCTGCTGCCCTGGTTATCCGAAACGAATCAGGGTCTTTGCGATGCTGCCGATAACTCAATTGAAATCGAATTTGGACCCATGCGCCTAAGTAAATATCGCACAGAGCTGCCATCCTATCAGGCGCTTAGAGATACCATTCTCGAGAAAACCAACGACTTGGTTAAGATTAACAATGGTGCCGAGATACCTGCTCTAAGTGCGCTCAACCAGCTGCTGGGCGAACAGTTCGCCGAGGTTAGCAACAATGCGGAACGTCTGAGCGCGGTAACTACGTCCTTTGCCGACCAGGAACAGGAGCTACGCAAACGCACTAAGATCGCTGGCGAGCAGGTTAGCAAGCTGCGCGAACAGCTTATCAAATGCGATGATATGTCCGGTGATAACAATAAGATCATGGAACGTTTGCTGCAGTGTCGTGCACTGCGCGCTCAACTGGAGAACAGCGGCAATGAAATTGAAAATATCAAACAAAATGTGGATGAACTGCGTAATTTGTATCCCACATTTAATGAGTCGATCATACCCAAAGAGTTAAACAACGTACAGAAGCGTTACGAGGGCGTCGATCTGTATGCCAAGAAGATTGAAAGTTCCCTGCTTCAGTTCCTCAAGAAATTCCATGCCGATAAGGTGGGCATGCTGAAGCGCATCATTGCCACACAGCGTGAAAAGGTGGCCTGGTGTCAACCAGAATCGACAAGCGACAAGTACAACCTAGATGTGAAGAAATCCTCGCTGCAGGAAGTCAGCAAGAGTATTGACGATTGCAAGGCGCGTCATGCGGAAACCCTGAAGTCCTTGGAAATGCTTAAGGCGGTGGAAACGCCACAGAACTTGGCGGAGCTCAACAGCGATGCCGAGCTAATGGGCAAGGAAATGCAGGCACTGCAGGACAGCTTTGATCGCATCAAGGGTATACTGGATGAGAACGTTGATCTGTGGTCGCAGTACGAGCAGTCGAATGAGCAAATCTCCAACTGGCTGCGCGATGTCGAAGGTCGCGTTAAAGCGGAGACCAGCAGCCAGGTTAATTTGCCAGAGGTGCCGCAAAAGCTACAAGAGCTGGCCATCTTGCAGCAGGATGTGCTGGCACATGAGCCCATTATCAACAATCTGGAACTGACATCACAGCAACTCATCGAAAAGAATCCCGAAGCGCGTATTGGCCAGTTTGTAACACATCTGGTGCAGCGTTACCAGACAGTTGCCAAGAGCCTAGCCGGACATATAGATAAGATTCGCAGCGCCCAGTTGTCAAATGCAAACTTTGCCAAGGCATCGAAGGACTTTAATGAATGGTTTGGTGATGCCAAGATTGAGTTCCAGGAATTGGCACGCATGGGCTCCCCAGGCTCTTCATCGGCCACCGCACAGCAATTGCAGACCATTAAAAATTATCTGAGGACTTTTGATAATGGTCAGCTGTTGCTCAACAATGCTGTGGACATTGGTGAAGGGCTCTATCCGGCTGTCTCTCCTGAGAATCGCGAACGTATTCGCGCCGACCTCCGTCAAATGCGCGAGAAATACGATTATCTGCGCGATGAAGCCAACGCTCTGATGCAACAGGTAGAGGGTGTACTCATTCAAAAGACATCCATTGAGGAGAGCTACATCCAAGTGTCGCACTATCTAAATGAATCCAAGGCTAAGGTCACTGCTGGCGATGAACTTTATCCCACATTGGCGGCCAAGAAAGCAGCTCTTCAAAACTACAAAACACAGCTGCAGGAGATTACTTTGCACAAAAACGCTCTAAAACAATTACACGACAAAGCGGTCACCCTTTGTGATGATGAGTCCGAGCGTAAAACGGACGATTCCATAGAGGAGTACAATACGCTCTCCAAGAAGATATCGGATCGCATCAATACCGTTGGCAATCAGGTGGTTAAGCACGAGGCCTACGATCAGGTGCTGGAGAAGGCGCAAGACTGGTTGAATACCATCAAATCGGAGGCCATTGATATACTTAATGAAACTACCTTCGAGAAGGAGGGCGCCGAGGAGAAGCTGATTGTCGTTGAGAATTTGCTGCAACACAAGCCCGAGGGTGATTCCATTTTCGATACGTGTCATCAGCTATTGGAAACGGTGTTAACCCAAACCCATCCCAACGGTCATCCCGCGCTGCTGAAGGGCTTTGAGGAGCCGAAAAATGCCTGGGAGGAGTTTATGACACTGTGCCAGGATTCGTTAGTGAAACTTAAGCAGCTTTGCTCGAAGTGGGATGAGTTTGATTCGATCATCGAAGAGCTCGACAATTGGATGAAAAATGTTGAGGCTGTGGTAAAGAACCAGAGCCTTAAGAGCACTGCCCAAGCCAAGAGCGCACATTTGAAGCAACTGCAAGATAATGCAAAGGATATTGAGCGTCGCGGTGCAGCCATAAACCAACTTATGGATCAGGGTCGCGAAATCGAAGGTGAAACCGATTTGAATCTTAAACTGTCGCGTCTGAATACACGCTATCAGACGCTCAAGAATCTCTGCAAGGAATCTATTGCCAAGTATGTGAACTATGTCAAGGATCACGAAAGCTTTGACACTGACTTTGATAAGTTTAAGCAAAATCTGCAAACCTGCGCCAACGAGCTGGCCAAGACCAATGAAATTGTCGGCGATCAAAGCGTGTTGCAGGATCAGCAAAATAAACTGCGCGAAATGTCCGACAAACGCATTGTAGACTCAACAGTCTTCGAGAGTCTCATTGATCGCGGCGAGAAGCTTTATGGCCACACAAGTCCTGAAGGACGTGAAATAATACGCCAGCAGCTTCGCTCCTTGCGCACCATATGGGATAACTACACGGATGACCTTAACTCGGCCACGCATAAGATTGATCAGTGCCTACTGCAGTTTAATGAGTTCAGCATTGCTCAAGATCAGCTGACCAAGTGGCTAAAGGATGTAGAGAAGGCCATGCAGAGCCACACCGAACCGAAGACCACGCTGCAAGAGAAGCGTGCACAGCTGCAGAATCACAAGCTGTTGCACCAGGAGATCACCACGCACAATGTGCTTGTGGACAATGTGTGCGACAAGGCGCAAATACTGGTGGATCAAATAAAAGACAATTCCCTCAATGTTTATCTACAGTCAATCAAGCAAGTCTTCCAGAACATCGTACAAAAGTCCGATGAAATACTGCATAATCTGGAGAATTGTGTACAAAAGCACAGCGAGTTAAATAATGCGCTAAGTGCTGCCAAGGCCTGGATATCCAACGAGAAAGCCAAGCTGCTCGAATGTGATGATGCCTACGGTGAAAAGGCAGATATTAAGCGTAAAATTGAGACCCTCGGTCAATTGGCTCAAAATAAACCCCAAGCCATGAATCTCATTGCCGATATCCGCGCTCAGTTTGACAATGTGAAGCCTGTCACGTCGGAGAAAGGCATTGAGGTGCTGGAAAAGGAAATAGATGAACTGGAAACAACCATGAAGAGTCATTTTGATGATATCGAGGGCATCGAAGGCAAGCAAAAGGATGTGCTAGCACAATGGGATAAATTCGAGCACAATCTGGAAGAGCTTACCAAATGGTGTCGCAACGCAGAAGCTGTATTCCGCGAGCAACAGCTCAAGTCGACGCTGCATGAGAAGGTTGAACAGATGGACAAGTATAAAATACAACGCGAACTCATTTTGCAAAAGGAAAAGGAAATCGACGCTTTTGGGGATGCGGCACACGCTTTGCTCAACAACTGCGGTGCAGATCGTTTAAAGACGTTGACAACGCAAATCACAAACCGTTATCAACTGCTGCAGGTGTTGAGCAAAGAGGTGGTCAATCGCTGGTCGAATCTTGTCGATGATCATCAGTTCTACCAGGACAAATACAATGAGGTGGACTTGTGGCTGCAGCCAATTGAAACGCAATTGGAGAAGGTGCTCAAGGATGAGCCCACACAAAGCTCGAATATACTGCAGGTATTGCTTTCCGAGAGGGAACAGGCCGAAAGCCTATTTGGTGCACTGAATGGAGCTGGCGAAAAAGCCTTGCCAGAGACATCAACTCAGGGCAGAGAGAAGATACGCAAGGATCTGCGTGACATACGCGATCGTTGGGATAGACTTGATGAAGGCATACGTAACTTGGAGAAACGCCAGGAAGCACAAACTGTACAGTTATCCAGCTACCAGGATATACTAGGCCAGACAGTCAACTGGCTGGATCAGGTGGAAAAGTTGTTACACAATGAGAATCCAGCCAGCTGGACAAGCGCACAGGAAATTCGCTCCAAACTCTACAAATATAAGGCTACCAATCAGGACATTAACTCGCACAAGCGCATCGTCGAAGCTGTCAATGAGAAGTCTGCCGCACTCCTTGCCAGTGCCGCTCCAGCCAATGCCAATGAGATTGTCAAATCTGTGGCTGAGGTGAACAAGCGCTACGAACAAGTTGGACAGGATTGTGCCAAGCTGGTTGCTGACTTGGATGCCGCTTTCGAAGTGTATCAACAGTTTAGTGAGCTACAGAAAGCCCAGCAGGATTATCAGAAAAACCTGTGGGATCGTCTGACAGGCTATTCGGACTACTCTGGCAATAAGGCAGCTTTACAAGCGCGATTGCAAAAGATCAATGAAATTCAAGATGCCCTGCCTGAGGGTGTTTCTAAGCTAAAAGCACTCGAAGAACACATTGAGCAGCATGCCGGCCATATACCAGCTCGCTCCAAGGAAGCCATGAGTCGTGACTTGGCCAATTTGCATGCTGATTTCGAAAAGTTTGGTGGTTCCCTGACCGATGTGAAGAGCGGCCTTGAGAATCGTTTACAGCAATGGAATGACTATGAGGTTGACTTGGATCGCCTGATTAACTGGCTGGGCGAGGCTGAGAATGCGCTCAAAAACTACAATCTGAAGAACTCCTTTGAGGAAAAGGAAGAGCAATTGAGCCGTTTCCAGTCATTAACGCAGAGTCTGCGTCAAAACGAAGCTGACTTTGAGAAAATGAAGGATGATACCTCGGAGCTAGTGCAAAGCTCGGGAGAGACACGCATCGCCGTCAATGTGCAGCAAGTCTCTTCGCGTTTCCAGTCCATACAGGCCACTGCTAAGGAGATACTGAAAAAGTGCGAGCAAGCCGTACAGGATCACGGCCATTTCAACGAGAAGTACAAACAATGCGCCGACTGGTTGGCCAACGCTCAGGCACGCTACGATGACTGCAGCGATCTGTCCACGGTGGCCTCGCGCGATGATCTGCTCAAGAAGCAGTTGGTCATACAGGAGCTGATGGCACAGCAACCCACGGCCACACAGCTGCTGAACAGCACCGTGGAGTTGGGTGAGAAATGCTACGGTTCAACGGCGACTGAAGGACGCGAAGCCATACGCAGTCAGTTGAATGATTTGACCTTTGATCAGCTGTTCGATAATATTGCCAGTACAGCGCGCAAGATACAGGATAAGATTGCCAAGTGGTCCGGCTTTGATGAGACTGCCGACAAGCTTAAGAGCTGGCTGGCTACAGTGGAACATGAGCTGCCCGCTGAAATTGAGTTGAAGACCACGCTCGACGAGAAACGCAACAAGCTGCAGGCCTATCGCGATGTGCTCAACGATATCAGCAACCATCAGGTGGAAGTTGGTAACGTGCAAGAGATTGCAGCCAATTTGCCTGAAAAAACTGAGCATGTGGATCAGATCCTTAAGGATATCACCGATCGTTTTGGCAAACTGCAAAAGCGCGCTCAAGGCTACGTCGAACGTTATGAGGGTATCGTGAGTGCCCATCAGCAGTATTCCAAGGCCGTCATGGATGCACAGGAATTCATTGATGCCACATTGAATACGGTGCACTACTGGGGTGATCTTGATTTGGAGCAAACCTCACTGCACACCAATCTGGATCGTCTGAAGAACTTAAAGGCCAGCCTAGCAGACGAGTTTCCACGTGTGGATCAAGTGCGTGCGCTGGGCGAAAAGGTAATACCCGGCACCATTGAAGTGGGACAGGTGAACATAAAATCCCAAATCGATACGACGCAACAGGAATGGGAAGGTCTACTGGCAGCCATTAGTTCAACTATTGAAGCCATCGAGGCACGTCTGCAGCAATGGTCGGAATACGAGCAGCTGCGCGATCAGTGCTTGGCCTGGATACGGGATACCGATAATGACCTGCATGCTATTGACCTCAAAGAGGATCTGCCAAAGAAGCGTGCACAGTTGGATGCCCTAAAGGCGCTGCAAGGCGATGTGCGTGCCAAGGAACTGGAGGTTGACAATGTTACCGAAAAGGCGCAAACACTGCTGAAGGGACCCACTACGACACGAACATCTGGACCCGAATTGGTCACGAAATATCAGCAAATCTTCCACAAAGTCAAGGATTTGAACAATCGCTGGCAACAATACGTAACGTCGCATGAGGACTTTGATAATTCCATCTCCGAGTGTGCATCGTGGATAAACAGCATTAAGGAAAAGCTGGACTACTGTTCAGACATGTCCTCAATGAGTCAGAAGGAATTGGATAAAAAATTGGCTACCATACAGGATGTTATTCTCCTTAAGGACGAAGGCTCTGCACGTGTTCTTAAAATCTTGGAGCAGGCTCAGCATGTGCTCGCAAATACCGCACCCGCCGGCCATGAAGCGATTAACAAGGAGCTCTCTGACTTGCAGGATCTTTGGTCTGGTATAGCTCTGCGCATTATGGACGTTAAGGCGAATCTGGATGATTCCATTACGCAATGGTCTGGCTTCCTGGATCAAGTGCAAAACGTGCGCAAGTTCAACGAATGGCTGGATGGACTGCTTAAGGAATTGGGCGAGCATCAGACAACCATGACGGAAAAACGTGCACAACTCGATCGTGTCAAGTCGACGGAGGAGAAGGTGCGCGTGGAAAAAATTGATGTGGACTCATTGAAAATTCAGGCCAAGGAAATGGTTGCCAGCGGCCAACAGAGTCAGGCCGCATTCCAGGCACAAAAAGTGCTGGATACCTTTGATGAGCTATTTGCCAAGACACAGAAATTGCTGTCAGATCGACAGGATCAGTACAGAGACCATCGATTGTTCAAGGAAGCCTATGACGATCTTGTTAGCTGGATAAGTCGTGCTCGCGAGAAATTCCCAGCCCTGAAACAGAGTAGCCTCAGTGATAAGCTGGCCATTGAGAACGCCGTGCAGGCAACCGAGGCTCTGTTGAATAAGCAAGCTCAGGGTGAACTGCTCGTCGAGCATTTGGTGCACACTGGTGAGGTGGTTCTGGCAAGTACATCGACGCAGGGCCAAGAGATCATACGCAATGATATACGCGCACTACGTGATAGCTTCGAAAGTTTGTTCCGCGAGATCAATCAGCAGAAGGAGAACTTGGAAGTTACCATGGTGCAATGGCGCGCATATAAAGAGGAGTATGAACGTCTCATGGAGTGGCTGCAACAGATCGATATACTTGTAAAGAACCACAAGTTAAACCTGTGTCCCAATCTGCCCGATAAGGAGAAACAAGTAAAAGATATGAGCGAGGTAATGTCACGCCTGGTTAAAGGCAAGGATGATATCGATAGGTTTAATGCCAATGCGGCGGGTCTACTTAAGTCACATCTGGATAGCTATGTCAACAATCAGCTTAGACATCTGGGCTCCATGTACCAGGTACAGGTCAATTTGGCCAAGGATGTGCTAAAGAAGGTCGAAACGAATCGCGATCAGCATCGCGAATACGATGCCAATATGAAGGCGGCCAAGGAATGGATAGCAAATGCTAAGCAAATCATTCAGTCAGCTGGCGAGGGCGCTGGCTCTAAGGAGGCCCTGCAACGTCGCCTGGAGCAAATACAGGACCTAATACGCAACCGTGAATTGGGCCAGAATCTAGTACACACTGCCATTAATAATGGTGAAAAGATCATACGCAATACGCGCTCCGATGGACGAGATGCTATCAACAATGAAATGAAGGAGCTGCAGACCGATTGGGATCGATTGGTGAAGAAAATGTCGACGGCTAAGGTGCAGCTCGAAACTAATCTGTTGCAATGGGCCGATTACAGCTCCAGCTATACACAATTGCAACAGTGGATCACCGACAGGGAGGCCAAGCTTCAGCAGGCTTGTGAACAAAAGATTGTCAAGTCGCAAAGAGGACAGCCTGGTCTCAGCAGCGGTCTAAGCGAACGCAAGGCTAATCTGCGCCAGACCAACAACATTGTCCAGGACATTGTCTCGTTTGAGCCCATGATACAATCGGTTACATCGAAGGCCTCGGACTTGCAACAAGGCGCACCAGCCACAGAAATCTCCGACAAATACGAGAATCTGACCAAGCAGGCCAAGGATCTTTATGCCAAGCAGAAGAACACAATTGATAGCTACCAGGCACTGATCGATGCAGGCAACGATTTTGCCTCTTGGCTGCGCAATGCCAAAGAAAGGCTAAGCAAGTGCTCTGAGCCAACGGGTGATAAGCAAGCGCTGGCGGAGAAAACTCATCAGCTTAAGATACTGCAGGGCGAAGTACCCGAGGGCGCAACAAAGCTGAAAAATGCTTTGGCCCAAGGTGAAATTGCCTGCCGCACGGCAGAGCCCGAGGATTGTGCGATAATCGAAGAAGAAGTCGCATTGCTGCAGGAGGAGTTCGATGCTTATGTGGAGGCACTCAACAAGGCCAAGGATTACCTCGAAGTGGGCATTGTCAAGTGGTCTGACTATCAGGATCAGTACACCGAGGCGCTCGAGTGGTTGACAAAGACCGAAGCACTGGTGCAGTCCTACAATAAGCTACAGGATAGTCTCACCCAAAAGAAGGTGGTGCTGGAGCAATTCCAGGGTCATCTGCAAACTTTGTTTGACTGGCAAAAGACGTTGGATCATCTGAACATGAAGGCCCAGGTACTTTTGGAGACCTGCTCCGATACGCGCATCAGCAATGCCATCATGCAGCTGACCACCAAATACAATGCGCTGCTGACATTGGCCAAGGAGGTTATGCGACGCCTTGAGATGCATTACCAGGAGCATCAACAGCATCACACACTCTACGAGGAGTGCCAGTCGTGGATTGAGAAGACACGTGAGAAGCTCGCCGAATGCGAGCAAATACCCGGTACCCTGAACGAGGTGCAAATTAAATTGAATACAGTTAAGAATTTGCGTCAAGGCTTCGAAACAGGACAGAATAAGCTGCGCTATCTACTGGAACTCAAGGAGAAGGTAATCATGAATACCGAGCAGAATGGTGCTGCCAAAATTCAAGAGGATACCGAAGCCTTGAAGCAAGATTTTGACAAGCTGCTCGTCGATCTGAACGATGTGCGTCAGAAATTGGCCAATCGCCTGGCTCAGCTGGAGGAGATCTTCAAGCTATACAAGATTCTGCTTGAATGGCTGGATGACATTGAGCCCAGTGTTAAGTCCAGCGAGGAGTACTTGAACGATTTGAGTGAGAAGCGTGCCGCATTGGAGAAGTTCCGTGTCATACAGCGCGACATAAATGGACACAACGATATTGTCGAAAAGATCAACGTACGCCTGCGTGAGGACAACAGCCTGGACAAGAACGATTTTGCGCCGGGTCTAAGCAAATTTGACGATCTGCAAGCACAAGTAAACAAGATCATTGAGTCGTTGGAGAACCAGGTAAACAATCACGACAAATACAAGCAGGCCTATAACGAACTGCAGGATTGGCTGCGCCGTACACGCATCGAGGTGGAGCAGTGCGCTGATTGCCATGGCGAGAAGGATCAGGTTGAGGATCGCCTCAATCGCCTGGGTGATATTCAGGCCACTTCCATGGAGGGCAAATCGCTGCTTGATGCCTGCGAGGAGCTCAGTCAGGCGGTAATTGCCACCAGTGGCAGCGAAGGCCAGGATAATGTGGCCCAGGAGATCAAACACCTGAACGGTGAATGGGAGATGCTGCAGGCTCTATCCCGAGATGCTCGTACCGGCCTGGAAACCTGTCTGGCCGCTTGGCAGACATTCCTGCAAAAGTTCAACAAGATCAATTTGTGGATTGTGACAATGAACAAGCGCGTTGCCAAATCACAGGAAGCCGATAATAAAACCACCGAAGATTTGGTCAATGCCAAGGTAAGCAACAAAAATCTCGTCAAAACTCTCGCAACTGTCGCACGCAACGCTAACCAAAATATAAATTGTACTAAAATTACTCTCAAGGGTTTACCCAGTAGCAAAATTAAAGTATATACTCTCTATATATGTATGTATAGTAAAATCTGATTCACATACTAAACAACTAATCACAATTGCTAACTTTTCAGCTAATCACTTGACACACTCAATTGCAGCTAATCATTATTACACAGACTTTGTCTAATGCCTAATTTGCTTAATGTGCCTTTTAACTGCACAACTCTTGTTGTTAGAGCATTTCATCTAATCGGAATCTCTTCCATAGAAACTGCTTGATGAGGTGCTGGCCGAGCGGGATAATGTCGAGGATCTTAATGACAACTGTGAGCTGCTCATGGAGCAAAGCGCCTGCACTCGAATTCGCGATCAAACTATTGAAACGCAGGCCAACTACACCAAATTGCTGACTGCTGCCCAGGGCCTGGTTGCCAAGATCGAAAAGAATCTGTCCGACCATACCGAATTCCTCAACTACAAAAAGGAAATGGACGCCTGGATCGAAAAGGCACAGCAAGTGCTCAACGATTGCAGCATCGATGGCGATGCTGCGATTATTGCACAAAAATTGGAGACTGTCAATGTAAGTTTAAAGCTTAAAAATATTTTCAAAATTTAAAAATATCAACTAGATTCCGACTATTAATTGACTGACTGACTAACTGAATTATTCCTAATTAGAAAAATCATTGAAAATTGTATTGTTTTTATTAGTTATTCGACACATGCTTCATCGATTTTTGAAGAAGCTTGTGTTACCAAAAGTTTAGCTTTCTCTGATAGGCTTTAAAGTTCTTTTTTTTCATATCCATAAAATTATTTGTAAAACGGGTAAACAACTGAATGAAATAATTAGATAAATGTTAGTCCGAGCAATGCCACGGAATATTAGCTACGATCTATTTAGACCGAAATATTTATTTATTTTCAAGATATTCAAAGATATCTATAAAATTCATAATAAAAGTGTTTGTCCGGGCAATAATAGCCACGAACTATTTAAACCAACATATTTATTTATTTGAATACAGTCATTGGCCTCCCATTTGCCCGAGGGCCAGCATTTGCTGGCCATGGTGCAGGATGCCTATTCAAAGGCGTCCAATATAACACCCGAGGACAAGCAGGAGAAATTGCGTGAGCTGATGACAAAGGTGCGTGAGGACTGGGATGCACTGGGTCTGGCTGTCAAGGAGAAGCTCAGTGACTTGAAGCAAGCACAAAATCGTTGGAACGATTTTGCAGCCAACAAGGATAAGCTGGACAAGTGGCTAATCGAAACGGAGAAGACGTTGAAGATAGCGCCAGAGACCAAGGGCGAACTGAGCGAGATGAAAACTCTCTTGGAACGCTACAAAACGCTCGGCAATGAGCTTAAGCAGAAGGGCAACGATCTGGAGCAGCTAATGTCGGAGGCACGCGATCTGGGCACCGAGGTGGATGCCGTCAATCGTTTGCAGTCGCGTTGTGATAAGCTCAAGAACGACTGTGCTGGCTATATCAAGGATCTGGAACAGGAGATGCTCGACTATAATGCTTATCACCAAAGTCTTCAGGATGTAGAGAAATGGCTGCTGCAAATTTCGTTCCAACTAATGGCACACAATTCGCTCTTCATTTCAAATCGCGAGCAGACCCAAGAGCAAATTAAACAGCACGAGGCACTGCTGGGCGAGATTCAAAAGTATCAGACCAACTTGGATGATTTGAACGTCAAGGGTCAGGCTCAGATTAAACGCTACGAGCCGACAACGCCTGGCATAAGGCCAACCGTGGAGTCGCAGCTAAAGAACATACAGGAGAGTTACAACTCGCTGCTGCAGACATCCGTTCAAATCAAGAATCGTCTGCTCGAATCGCTGGCCAAGTTCCAGGAGTACGAAGATACCCTGGACAACATCATGCGCAATTTGGAAGCCTATGAACCGATCATACAAACTGAACTGGATGCACCGGCAACCAGCTTGGAGTTGGCACAGAATCAGCTCAAGTGCGCCCAGGATATGCAAAATAAACTGAATAATGAAAAATCGAGGCTGGCAGCCGCCGTTCAGGCTTGTGAGGCAGCCACAGCATCGATTAGCCGACCCAGTTCACCCCTGGAGACAGCCATGCATGCGATACCCGAGCGTGAGCTGATGGTGCGCGCCAAGCTTGAAGATCTGCTGGATCAGGTGGGCTATATATTATATATATATTTCATTGTTGTCTTGTATCCATAGTAAAAATATTAACTGAAGTAGAAGTAGGCGAAATGATGAAAGCAAAAATTGTATTTAGAAGAAATGTGCTTAAGACAATTTGGTGAAAAGTTTAATGAAATTGCATTAATTGACAGTTTCTTGATTCTAATTCTATTCTAAAATATAGTTTAAACTAAAACAACATTATTACAAATGACTGTCACCGATTAAAAAAGTTGGGTTTTAATGCCCGAAAACAGATTTGAAATTGATTTAAATTTCCCAGCTCTTTGCAAAATACAAAATTAAAGATTCAGTTTTTAACTTTTAATAAAAATACATAAATTTATGAATACGGAAATTTGCAGTCATAAAAGCGCAGCTCCGTCGAAACCGGATAATACCTAACTATTTTGCTTAAATTACAATTAAATTCCATCTAATCGCGCAATTTGTTTACATCTCCAAAGTATTGTTTTCGGTAACCCTTTTAATTTGTTATTGTTTAACCAAAAAAACTTTTGTAATTTTATTTAATTTACTTTTATCCCTAACCCAACTACTCCAACTATACCAACTACAACCAACTACACCATCTTTTACACCAAATATTCAACCAAACACCGCTCTAACTTTTGTTGATTTGCTGCACCGTAACTGTTGTTGTTGTTGTAAAAACGCACTACCACGCCCATTTTGCCCTTACCTGCCTGCCCGCCTGCTATGCTTGACTTTGCAATTAAAAGCAACCGCCGCCAAATACTCAGAGCTCAACCGAAGATGACACCGATCTCGACGTTGAGCTCAGCGATGTGAACGAGGCGCTTTTGGATCCGATTGCTCACGAGCGTATTAGCAACTATCGTCGCATAGTACGCTTGAATAGTGCACACGTGAGCAAGCTGAATGCACTCGTCGCTAAGGTAAGCGCGATCAGAATCTCTAATTCGAATGGTGGCGGCTCGGCTCTAATCCCTTAATCTAAACAAAACTCTAATTTGCTCGGTTACCAAAACTGTTTATTGATTGCGCCGTTTTTTCTATTCACAGGTGCAATCCCACTTGGGTGGTTTGACTGCATCCGTTAGCGAACTGGAGCAACAGCAGAAGCAGCGCGCCGAACTGCAGGATTGGGTTAAGAAACAACAGAGCTCTGTCAACGATTGGTCAATGCGGCCATGCAAACTGCGTCCCGAGGCCGCACAGCAGGAGCTGGTTGCCATGAATGATCTATTGAATTCCATTGGTGACAAGCGCTCACAGCTGATGCTCGAAATGACGGGTTCATGTAAGTTTCTAGAAATATATGATGTAGGATCAAAATATGAAAATTAGTTTTGAATATCTGAAATTAGTTTTTTATACAATTACTTAATTTTCTTTTAATCATTTCCAATATATATGTTCAGTTCGAACCAGGCCAATGTTTAAGACAAGAAATGTAATATAATATAAAACATATTTATATTTTTGTTTTTCTTGGCAGTGGGCGATGAGGACACCGATCTGGATGACAACATTGACAAGCTTGAATCGGAGCTCATGGACGCCATTGCCAAGAAGCAGGCGGGCCAAAATGTTATCGATGGCTATCGCCAGGGGATGCAGGATGTGCAAAACTGGTTCGATACGCTGATTAAGCGCATGGATGTGCTGGATCGCGGCTCGGGATTGAATTGTGCCCAGAAAATGGCCGCCATCAATGAGATTAAGAACGAGTACGAGCTGCAGGGTCATCCCAAGATACAGGAGCTCAAGGGCAAGGCCGCTCAGGTGGCCGAGGTCATAAGCAATTTGGATGGTCAGCAGGTGGAGGAGCAAATGAAATCATTGGATCGTCGCTTTGCCGATCTGGGCAAACGCATCGATCGCAAGGCGCAGCTGCTGGACGTGACCAACAAGGGCGTCGATGGGGCCAAGGGTGAAATTGAGCAGTTGCAGAATTGGGTGAAGCAGCAAATTGAAGAGCTTCAAGCGCCGGCCGCACTCGGTTTCACACCCAAAGACGCCGAGGCGCGTCAGCAGAAGATCAAGAGCCTGATGAAGGATGCCGAGGCAAAGCAATCGCTGGCCGATGTGCTGGACAAGCGCATTGCCAACATGCAGCCGGAACTGGAGTCGGCCGAATATGCCCAATTGGAGTCGGCGTTGCGTAATCTGAACAGCGAGAATCGCAATTTATCCGGTGTCCTAAAGGCTGAACTGGACCGCGCACTGGAGGCGAGCAAGGCGCGCAAAGCGCTAGAAAATGATCTCGATAAGGCGCGTCAATGGCTGAAGGCCAAAATCTCCGAGGTGCGCAAGCTGCCGGTCTATCATCCACTGACCTCCACTGAGATTGAGAAGAAAATCCAGGAGAACAAGAAATACGACGATGATGCCAAGCAATTCAACGACAGCGTCCTGAGCGATGTACAGCGCCAAGCGACAAACATTATGAAAGATTGCGGCGATGCGGACAAGGCTGCACTCCAGCAAATCCTCGACGAAATTGCAGCCGATTATCAGACACTGAAGAATGAGAGCGGCAAGCGTGGCAAGTCTCTGGATGATTTACTGCAGGGACGCAAGGCTTTTGAGGATTCCATGAAAAAGATGGGCGACTGGCTGAACGAAATGGAGACCGCTACGGAAAGTGAACTGCGCACCACCAGCCTGCCAGTGCTGGAGGAACAGCTGGCGCACTACAAAAAGCTGCTGCAAAATGCCGACAATATGGGCGGCCTGATCAACGATGTGTCGGAGCAGGGCAAGAGCATATTGCCGACGCTGAGCAATGCGGACAAGCTGAAGCTCAACGATGACATCAAGAACATGAAGGATCGTTATGGACGCATCAAGCAGACGATCGATGATCGTGTCAATACGCTGGGCGATCACATCAAGAAGTACAAGGATGCCAAAAATAGGCTGGCCGATTGCAGTCAATTCCTGGGCGGCATACAGCAGCGTTTGCGCGAACTGAATCGACCCATTGGCTCGAGGATTGAGGATGTGCAGGATCTGTTGGGCGCCTATGAAGGCATTTTGAAGGAGCTGAAGGATAGCAAACACAAAATGGGCGATATGCAAATGGATGATCTGCCCGAATTGCAGAGCATTCTAACGCAACAGGATGATATGATCAAATTGATCGAGGATCAGTTGGCGCATCTGCGTCAGTTGCTGTTGCTGCGAGAGCAATTTATAGCGCTAATCAATGAGATCATCGCCTTCATTATGAAGTACACCGATGTCATCATTGACATTGAAAACTCCCCAGATAGCCTCGAGGATAAGATCAACAAATATGACGATGTCATTGTCAAGATACAGGAATGCGAGGGTCTTCTGGCCTCGGCCAACGATAAGGGCCAGAAGATTGCCTCCGAGGGCAATGCGGCGGATAAAAACAGCATCACCGAGCAGCTGCAATCCTTGAAGAATCAATTGCAGAATCTTCGCAAGGCTGTCGAATCGCAGCGCCAGAAACATCAACTGCAACTCGAATCCCACAAAAAGATGGCCGCCGATCTGAGTGAAATACTCGACTGGCTGCACAACAACGAGGGCATTGCCAAGTCTCGCCCACTGCTCGATCGCGATCCCGAGTCCGTGGAACGTGAGCTGCAGAAGCATCACACACTCAGCAATGAAATTGATGCCCAACTGCAAAAGTTCAACAAAATCAACGAGAGCGTCAAGACGGATGTGGGCATGCCCAGTTCTCTGTTGGAAATGCTCTCCGAGGGTCGTTCACTGGTCGCCTCGCTGCCGCATGAGCTGGAGGAGCGCGAAAAGTATCTGAAGAACAATCGCGACTCACGTCTGGAGTACATGCAGCTGGTGGCCAAGTTCAACGATTGGGTGCACGAGGCTGAGCTGCGCCTGCAGAATAGCCAGCATGGCATTGATTATGAGCATCTCGTGCAAGATCTGGACGAGCACAAGATCTTCTTTGGGAATGAGGCGCCCATACGCAACCTGGTTCACAAACAAATCCAGGAAGCATCCGATAAGATATGGTCCTCGTTGAATAGCTACGAACAGACCGAGCTGTCAGCCGAACTGGCACAGTTCCAAACCAAATTGGCCAACACCTTGGCCAATGCCAAAACCCAGCAAAGCGAACTGGAGAAGGAGGCGGAACGCTGGCGCGAATATCAACAGTCCATCGATCGCGTCAAGGCCACCATTGAGCGCACCAAATTTAGCGATGAACCCGTCCAGAATTTGGCTGGCCTGCACTTTAATATTCAGAAGCTGTCGCATGCCATCGGCAATGTACAGGTGAGTTAATAAAATAGCCGTAAAATATTTGAATCTTCTATAACCAAATATGTTATTCATTGTTTCAATATGTGCGACAATTAGATGCAGATAAAGTTTTCTCTGACGTTCCCATTCATTTTTTATGTATGCTGAGATAGTCTTTAGTTCTCTATAACATTTCAATTATACAAGTAAATGGATGAAATTCATTTTCTAAATTCCTGTATAGGAATGGATAATAATTTTACAGATTCATAACTCAACAGATTTTCATAAGCGATAGCTTTTTGTCCATGATTTTGCCTCTTAATTTATTCTGCATTTAAATCTGGAAACCGATTTTTTAGTACTAGTTCATGTAAAAATCTTACCCTACAAACTCCGATATTCCTATGGGCCAATATTTCAAATCTCCATAACTCTGCCAAAACTCAGCAGATTTTCATAAGAGATAGCTTTTTGTCCATGATTTTGCCTCTTAATTGATTCTGCATT